>SSSI01007251.1:0-11423 GCA_004796505.1 Oryzaephilus surinamensis | reverse complement strand
ATCTCCAGTTAAACAAATTGAAATAAAAGAATCTCCTGAAGACGAGAAAATAAGTGAAGTGAAAACTGTCACAACAAAATCTCCAGTTAAGCAAATTGAAATAAAAGAATCTCCTAAAGACGAGAAAATAAGTGAAATGAAAACTGTTACACCAAAATCTCCAGTTAAACAAATTGAAATAAAAGAATCTGCTAAAGACGAGAAAATAAGTGAAGTGAAAACTGTTACACCAAAATCTCCAGTTAAACAAATTGAAATAAAAGAATCTCCTAAAGACGAGAAAATAAGTGAAATGAAAACTGTTACAACAAAATCGCCACAAAAACCAACAGAAATAAAATTATCTGAGAAAGACGAGAAAATAAGTGAATTAAAAACCGTTACACCAAAATCTCCAGTTAAACAAATTGAAATAAAAGAATCTCCTGAAGACGAGAAAATAAGTGAAGTGAAAACTGTTACACCAAAATCTCCAGTTAAACAAATTGAAATAAAAGAATCTCCTGAAGACGAGAAAATAAGTGAAGTGAAAACTGTTACACCAAAATCTCCAGTTAAACAAATTGAAATAAAAGAATCTCCTGAAGACGAGAAAATAAGTGAAGTGAAAACTGTCACAACAAAATCTCCAGTTAAGCAAATTGAAATAAAAGAATCTCTTGAAGACGAGAAAATAAGTGAAGTGAAAACTGTTACACCAAAATCTCCAGTTAAACAAATTGAAATAAAAGAATCTCCTAAGGACGAGGAAATAAGTGAAGCGAAAACTGTTACATCAAAATCGCCAGAAAAACCAACAGAAATAAAATTATCTGATAAGGATGAGAAAATAAGTGAATTAAAAACCGTTACACCAAAATCTCCAATTAAAACACAAGTATTAAAAACATTCTCTAAAGACGAGAAAGTCAGTGATGTTAAATCTTTAATGAAACTAGCTGAAATAAAAGAGTCTTCAAAAGAAGGAAAAGCAGTTGTTATAACAAAAACTCAAATACAAAATTCTACAGTTAAAACCCAAGAAATAAAACAACCTACTGAAAACGAGGAAGTAGTACATTCTAAATCGTCAATATCTCAATCTCTTGTTGGAAAACAAGAAATAAAGAAATCTAGTGAAGTTGAAAATCTAATACATTACAAATCATCTGTTTACTTAAATAAGGACATATCTAATGTGGATGAACTTTCTACATGTTTAGAAAATAATAAATTTTTAAGTATTTTAAATGAGGATTCATCTATTTCTCTGTTAACCGGTATTTCTAATGAAGAACATTTAAGCAACATTGACAAAATTGCAGAAGATGAAATATCCAAAGAACAAAAAGACAATATAAATCATTACAAATCAACTGAGACTTCACATCAATTTGAATATAATTTGTTTGATAGCAACACAACAATAAATACAGTCAAAACTGCGTCATTAGAAGATCAAGATCTAGAATATTTATGTTTAAGTGACTGTTCAGCTGTTACAGCTCCAGTTTCACATTTAGAAATCAGCACTAACAATTTTGATCTTGTTCCTAGGAGATCAAGTGAATCTACAAAATTGTCGGAGACTGATGATGGGCCAGTTTCATCTGAAACTGATTCTTTTACGAAAGTAAATGTGCCAATACATTCGGAAAATTCACATACTTATAGAAAACATTCTAAATTAAAATTTAGTTCTACTGAAAGTCAAAGTGAACAACAACTTCAAGTATCACAATCAGATATTATTATGAAAGATGATTTGTTGGAAATAACTTTACATGAGCCAGAAAAATTACGAAATACTTTGAAAACCAAATCAATAAAAAAAGTGAAAACTACAGCTTCAGCTTCAAGAACAGTTACTGAAAGTGAAAAGAAAAAGACCAGCCGACCTGCATATAAATCTAAAGGATTAAAGTCCAAAGTGGAAGTAGATTTAAGTTCTGAAGATGAAGCTAAGACTCCGAATCATATAACATCAAAGTCTAAGCAATCGTCCAGACGCTTTGTTAAGACAAACCAAGTGACAACCACAGAAGCCAAATCTTCTATTCCTCGATTATTGAAATCACCAAAGAAATCTGACAAAATATCACCCGAAAAGAAAAAATTTGATTATCTCAAACGGAAGTCAAAAAATCAAGAAATGCAGTCAACATCTACTTCAGCGAAAAGATATGATAACAGAGTATTTGGATATATGGCTTCAACGGTTTCTAGAGATATGAAAATTGATAAAGCATCCAAAGAAAAGACTCCCCCCTTAACTAAACCAAAGGATAAGCGAGAAATGGATAATTTAAATCAAAAGATAAAAAATAAATCAAGTTTTATGGAGAAAACTAGCTTCAAAAAAACCGAAAGTTACGCCATAAAACACATTAACGAGAAGAACACTTTTTCCTCGGAGAGAAAGAGCTCACAGTCTAAAGAAAGTACACCAGTGAAGAAAAAAATATCTTATAGCAGAGAAAGTACTCCTGTAAAAACAAAATCAACTAAAATTTCACAAGATGTAAAAGAAATAAAACAGAAAATAACCAAAGAAGTCTCAAAAACTCCTGTAAAATCGAAATCAACAATTTTAGACGAATTAAAGCCGAAAACAAATATTAAGGAGGACGTCGAATACATAAAAATTATAGAATCGCAAAAGAAAACAATACCATTCAAGAAAATATCAAGTCCTGAGGAAGAAACAAGCATTTATAAAACTGAGATAGTCAAACGTATTGAAAGTCCAAAACCAAGTCCATCACCAACAAAATTAAAACGCACATTCTTTAATGAACACATTAAGAAATTCTCTTGCACAACTGATAAGCCGTCTTTTAAATTATACGAACCAGAAAGAACCGTCCAATTTGCTGATAGAATACGTAGCCAGTCAGTTATACCATCCAGTTACAATGATCTTGCAGAAGATGGCCGTAAAAGCTCTAGTCCAACATCTTTACCAGGCAGTCCAATTCGAATTAGGTGCACAAATGGGGGCACAAAAATTCTAACATCCGAAGTATTTACCAGAACACAAAATCATACCGGTTCTATTGAAGTCATTTATCGACAACCATACGAGAATATCAAAAGAGTGGTGTCGGCTCTAAAAAACGAAGGCGAAATGTCCTTGATAGACACTACTGATTCAAGTCTGTCCGAATCAGTGGCTCTGCCCAGTTCGCCATCAGACCATGAGGCCAGTTCAGACGCAAACGGACGATTTAAATCAGCCTCACCGATATCACCGCGAAATCGTAAATCTTTAGAATCAATTGACGAAAATGGTCACAGAATCTCAGATATAATCACTTGTACGGGAATTTCAGGGCAAGAAAAAGGCGTAGAAACGGCTGAAGATATTTCAATAATATCGCTGCCTCGAAAACTAGTTATGTCGCAATATGATGAAATGCAAACTACATCTTCGACAACAGAAGCATCAGTTATAACACAAAAAATTGAGAAACATAGTCAGGAAGAGCGTCTATCGCCCATATTGGATGTGCAAGTAGTGTCACCGCCTCGCCGCAAACATCAGTTTCATTACGAAGAACAAAAAGTCGAGTCAACACAAGGTAACACTTCATCAGTGTTGACTGAATCTAAAGCGATGTCATCCCACAGCATGGCTTATCGAATAGAAACACTTAAAGAGGTATTAACCCTATTGGAGTAGAATACGCTTTATAATTTTGTAGCTAAATTTTGATTTAGATGCTTAAAAATATATTTATCCACAATTCCTAAGCTTACATTAAATTTTATTTTGAAAAATGAATAATTAAGCTTGAAAAAATTAAAGTTAAACTTCTTAAGTGTTTCGAATGGACTAATTTGATGAACAGTGGCACGTTGTAATAATATTTACACACATTTTTTGGTCCTAAGTGTACATACAAATTAGAAACACAACAGTAGCTATTGATTACGTATTTGCAAAAACCTGAGACCTTGTAATGTAGTAATCCTCAAAAATTCGCGGCTTTTAAAGGACATATTTAAATAAATTGTGATTTTCAGAAGACGACTCTGTCGAAAACTTCGCTGGAACCGCCGGCGAGGGAACAATAAAAGAAGCAAAACAAAATAATGGTAAAAATAAAAATATTTTCGTATAATAACTACCTATTTTATACATTTGTTATAAATTTTTTTACAGATTTAACTTTTCCTGAACACGACATCGACACCGACACTGTGACATCTTTCAAACCAAACATTATTCCATCAGAAATCAAGAAATCACCTATCCCAAGAACCATTTCCAGCAATACTTTAAACAAAATACCTGTAGAAATTTTAGAAAACCAAGATCGCCCTGAATCTAACAAAGAAATTGAAGACAGCGATTCTTCTAGCAACCATTCATTTGAAATGCTGGAAAAACCAGATCTCATTGACGATTTCGTCGTTATAGAGGAAGTTGCCAAAGAGGCACACGAGCATTTAGAAGATTCAAAAACGCAAATCGACATAAATCAACAAACTAGTCGCATGATGTTCGATGAGGACGTAGAAAATTACCTATCGAGATCGGACGAAACTAAATCTGTAACGAAATACTACCCTGAAACAAGCAAAGATGCAGACTCTAACTCTAAATGGAAGAATGATAAGACTGTATTCGGTTATGAAATAGAATTCGAACGCTATCCGTTGGAGGACATCAAAGAAGAGGACACCAGTGATTTTGATCCGATTTCGAGCCGTGTGGGAAGTCTTGGATCTTGCAAAGAGTCTGGCGGAAGCAAAGGAAGCTATTCCAGTACTCCGGATTACGATGTGTTGGCTAACCGGCGACATATCGCTCGGCATAGCGAAAACGACGATATTTCGATGTCCAGTCTACAAGAATTCGAAAATCTGGAGCAAGCTATGTCGCTGGAAATGAAGCGATTCCACCAAGGCTCACAGGATTCCATCAGTAATGGCAGCTTCAAAACCCGCTACTTGGCCAGCAAGAGTAGCCAGGGTGATGACATTTCGGTTAGTTCTTTGAAAGAATTCGAAGGCTTAGAGAAAGCTTGTATAGCGGCACACAAAATCGAAATCAAGGTTAAAGAAGAAGAGGCCCTTCTGACCCAAATCGACGAATATCAGGAGAGCATGTCTTCGATAACATCGAGCATTGTCAGCGTGCGAAGATTACAAGCGGCTTCAGTTAGTGATGAAGAAGAGTACGAGCGACGAGTGTGCGAAATTGATGAAGTCATTCGACAGGCCCAATTGAACATTGAACAGTTTGCAGAAGTGGAGGGCACAGAGTCACTGGGAAAGGGTGATTCCATTGAAGAAGTCTCCAAAGTGCCGGACTTGGATTTTGATGCCGGCTGCAGTAAAAATGTGTGCCGAATTGAGGATGAAGACGTGATGATGGCATCCGCCGATTCGTTGGAATTACAAGAAAAAATTAGCAGGAATGATAGTGCAGATAGTTTGGAGGAACATAACGGCACTTGCGACAATCTGACCACCAGTACAGATTCAATTGAGGCCAAAGTCGATAAGAAAGGTCGCGATAGCGATATCATGACCGACAGTATTGAAGTTAAAGATGACAAAAGCTGTTTAGAGTCAAGTAGCATTGAACAAAATTTAACCAAAAGCGATAAAAGCAAATAAATACGTCCGGGCAATAAAAATGTAAACCTACTACGACATATCTGTTATGATTCTAACACAAATACATGGACATTCCACGAAATTTTAAACGTTTTAGCTTAATATGTACCTACTTAAAAAGGAAAACCTAATGCTTGCTCGAATCTTCGTCTATATCTCTAACGATAAGTTTAATTATTAAGAAATTAATATTTTTCGAGTTTTATTGAAACAGTATCAATATGGCTATTAGACAAGTGGCACAAAAAATTAAGTGAATTAAATTTGCCAGCTTTAGAAATTCAAGTGTATGCCACTAATAAGTCTTTCTCATTATTGAAAAAAAAAAACTGTCCAATAGCACATCCTGCCTACAAACACATTATATTTGTAGAATTAACACAATTTGTACTAATTTTTAAGGTACTAGCCGGAAAAACAAAAAATGAAATGATAATTATAAAATTATGAAAATATGTTTAGTACCTAAGCCTTTTTACAATTTACCCCATTTTTCGCCTGGTGTTTATTTTAATTTATAACCCCGCTATAAACTATAATATCTTTGACGCTCTCAAGGCTGTTAAAATATTGTACAGGTTGTATATATTATAATACAAACAAAAAATATAATTACTATATAAGGAAACAATTATTTTCCATCAAACAGAAAAATGCATATTATGTAAGAGGCTTAATATTAAGCGTATTTCTTGCTTCATGCAAGATGATAAAAGTCTAATAAAACCGACATGTGATGAATGAGTAAATGTGGAACAGATTACTCTATATTATTAAATTATTTATTCGTTAGTGTTCAAAAGAAATAGCTTAAATGGAAGTAAATAAATAACGAATTTATCTTTTTCTTCACATTTTGCTGGGTTAGTGGTTTATCCCAATAAAACAGAAGAAAACGATAAATTCAGTTTGTTTTAAAGCTGCTTAATATTATTTTAATGTAAAAATAAAACTATTTTATTCAGAAACAAACATAAGTACGTATTTTATGCACGTACTTATAAAATGTAAGAGAAACTTATAAAACAAATAAAGCTTTCTAATAACAAAAATGGTTTCAATTCAAAGTGCGTAGATTTCGATAATAAACAAGTATTTATTCATAATATATCAAGTTTTAACAAAGATTTTAAAAAATAGTAAAAATGTCTCTCAAAAATTATTTCTAAAAAGTAGATATACATATATACATACCAAGTTGCACATCTACTCTAAAAAATTCTTACAAAATTTAAAAAGTCCATATACAAAATCTTTGATTCGAAAAAATTAGTTCTCAGTATTATTCCCAAATTGGGCCATCAATTCATTCGGCTTGAATGTGCCCCGTTCCGTGATAATGCCCGCTATTAGGGCCGCCGGTGTCACATCGAAGGCCGGATTCCAGCACGATATCCCTTTGGCGGCGATGCGATGTTCGCCAACGTGCGTCATTTCGCGATCGGGCCTCTCTTCTATCACAATATGATCCCCACTGCTGATTTTCATGTCGATCGACGTAAATGGGGCGGCAACATAAAAAGGCACATTATGATGCTTGGCAATGACGGCTATTTGGTATGTGCCAATTTTATTGGCAGTATCACCATTCGCTGCCACTCTATCGGCCCCAACCACCACCGCCGAAATATTTCTCTGTTTCATCAATGCGGCCACCATCGAATCGACAATTAAAGTGGCTGGAATTTTATCGTGCACCAATTCGTAGGCGGTCAAACGAGCACCCTGATTATATGGACGAGTTTCCGTACAGTAAACATGCTCTGAAATTAATGTTTCAAGGAGTTTTATTTATTTTTTAATTGTCACATCGTTTACCAAGTCGATTTTTGGCATGCAAACTTCTAATGACGCCCAAAGCCGTCCCATAACCGGCCGTTGCTAACGAACCTGTATTACAATGTGTTAAAATTCGCACTAAACTGTCCCCCGAAGTTGCAGACAGGATGGATTCGGCCCCATTTTCACCAATTGACGTGTTATCGGCAATGTCTTTGGCCAGCATTTGCTCAATATTGGACAAAAATATTTGTTTCATGGAATCCAATGTGACGGCATCGTCCTTGGTTAAATCGTTGGCGAATTTTATTAAATCTTCAGCGGCTATCTTCATGTTCACAGCTGTGGGCCGTGATGAGACTAAATAGTTGAGTTTTCCTTCGATTTCTTGACGTAACTGTTTCTTGTTTTCAAATTGTTCCCGATATAGTTCCACAGCCAGACTGAGGCAGCCCACGATAGCGATTGCTGGGGCTCCACGCACCTTAAATTGGACACGATTGTGTTGTAATTTCCATTAAAAATATAAAAACAATTCGAAATTCTTTATTTATACTCACTTGCATCTTGTTAATAGCTTTCCAACCATCTTCTACACCCTTAACTTGAATATATTTTGTTTGTGCTGGCAATAATAATTGATCTAATATTTCTAATGAGAAATTCTCGTATTTTATCGCTCTCAGTGACATTGTTATGTTCTACTATATAATAGAAAATATTGTTATACTACACAATTGCCAGCGATTATTTTTAACGATGTATGAAAGAATGTAAATAGTACTTAATACATTTGTGTTGGCACAAGCTTTAATTGATAAAGAATTGTTAAATAGAATAATTACATAAAATGCGACTGTTGTGCGGCATGTGATCTAACCTAAAAATGTTCGCACCAAAATTACCTACTTACGTTATGCAATTTTTAACAGTAATATTTTACGATACATTGTAACGATTAGCGTTTAATTAAAAATAGATCTATATTTAATGATTTTTAAATTTTTAAAAACAAATTTACATCTTTCGCCATCTCTCCGAAATCGTTCCAAGCTTAAGCTTGTAATGTTGTTGCATAGATGTCACAAATTTGAAATTTAATTTCGAAAATAAAGACTTTAGGTTTTGAAAACTTTTATTCATTATTTGACTAGGTAGAAACAGCCCTTCAAATAAACAAATGTAAATAAAACACTGTAAAAACTATAATTATATTAAACTAGAACGAAAAAAGAATTACAAGAGTTTCCTTTTTTTTTAATTGATTTAGCTTATTTGATTTAGCATTTTTAATTTCCCTTTCAAAACATTTTGAATTTCTTTACTAGCAGTTTGATAACTGTTTATAATACCTTGATATACACTATTACCATCCGTATTTAAATTTAATGATTCTAGTATAGATTGCATACTGTTTAACGTAATTGTACACACCCAATTATCAATCAAATCACATATAGAATTTATTTGGGTCTTTAATTCATTTATCACCTGATTTAAGCAGTCATAACTTTTTAAATCACTCGATTTCTTTTTATTACGTTTACCCTGTACTGGTTTCACTAATTCATTACACAATAAACAAACCAGCGCCGAAATGCTAACAATCTAAAATTAATTAAAAATACAACAATTGTTTCTATTGTTCAAATTAATTTCTCAACTTACTTCCACACAATTTACCACAATTTCCATCGATTGTCGTCTTTGTTGAAAATCACTGGAAACTTTCATCGTATTGTCTTCAACAAATGTCGACAATTTCGATAAGGCATCAATTACATCTAAATTAAAACTATTTATATTATCTTTTGATAATGTTAGAAACATTTTAAAGAAACCACACAAAATATCATATGTTGGACAATTTAATGCAGCATGTAAACGTGATGGCAAAGGAATAGTCACCTGAGTCTGGAAAAGAAAAACGGGAAAAATCATTGTAAAATTTAATTATCGAATAGAAAACACCCACTTGTTTTATTGGCGAATAATTTTTAGCTAAAACATCTCTATACAACACTTCCCAATCGTTTAGAATGTTTGCCAAACTATCGATAAACTTTTCACTAGTTCCATCTGTTGATTTAACAATATTTAAAGCATTTGATAATGCCCACAACACATTAGTACGTAATTTTAAGTAGTTAACATCCTGTTCAAACAACAATCGGACATCGTCGCATTGTTCAGCCGTTGAATGAATTCTTTCCGGATCCCAACTAACAAACACACTCAAATCATGATTGTCCCTCAATGTGTCCCATTCGATTTTATCATCTTTCGGCGATATGTCCAAATTTAATAAATTCTCCATATATGTACACTCAATTAAACTTAATATTATTCTATCTATTGCTACTGTTGTATAATGTAAACTATTGTTCAGTCTTTCTCTAAAGTCCATAAATTCGTCCAATTTTAAAAACGAACCAAATTTATACGAAAACGTTAAATGGTCCGAACTCTATAAAAATAATAATTAATCCATGAAATTACTTAACATTTTGTTATCAAAATTTTATTACGTCTTTGTAATTGGATGAGAAAAATTTCAATGTGGTGTCACATAAAAATGTACTGGTTGAAAATAGGCCAGTTGACGGCAAACGAGCACAATGTACAAATCCTAATGAATCTAATTGTAAATGTTTTATATCTAAACTGTTGTACAATTCATGGGCACCCAAACCGTTACCTAAAAACACATCTCCACAGTGAATTCCATATAGAAACACATTGAAAAAATTGATTTTCGCTTTACCAATCGTATGATGTAATCTAATACTGAGAAGTTTTGCATGAAAATTACTCGGTGAATTCCTTAATAAATTATCCAACAATACTAAAGCAACAATTAATTGTTCTGAATTGTTTTCCATTTGAGCTAAATCGTATAAAACGTGAGCAGCTAATAATGCATATGGATCAGATGGTCCTAAATCAGTCGATAATAAATTTGTACCATATGTTTGATAGCCGTGTTGATAATGTAATGATAGTGCCGTTACAAGTGCCTTTAAATGTTCCGATGATAAATTACGATGACTGCCACATAGTCGCGACAATTGCAAGGCGCAAATATGTTTTTGCATTTGATTTTCCTGAAAATGTAATATTAAGGGAAAAAAACCCGATAACTAAACAACAAAAAAAAAAAAACTTGTTCTAACAAACGAGTTAAATTTAAATAGAAAGATTCCATACGTTTAAGTAAACACTGTTAATAAATATGCAGTATGCAGTATAAAAAAATTCAAATACAGGGTGTTTCAGAATAACTTTAAGGATATATCTTTGATTCACAAATATATACTATATAGTAGAACATATCAAATACATATGTTATTATTCTGCATTATCGCATTAATCGCATTAATATTATAGGGAGTATTAAATAAAGATGGAAAATATTTAGTTTGTGTTAATCATACGAATGTATACAGTTATAGTTCAGCACTATATATTTTTTATATTTCATGATCATAGCACTATTAGGAATATAATATACCACATACCTATATAATATACGTATACCGACGAAGTGAGATGTCCGACAGGGCTAAAAAGTGAATTCGCCATTTTTATGTCCTTAGTGGAATTTTTAGTGAATTGCATATCTTGCAATTGGCATATAAAGTGCGCAAAATTCAAAATATAATTATTTATTGAATATTACAGCTATTTAGGTATCCATAACTACAGCATAAATTCTGTCAATTTATTTATGTCACTGACAATTTATGTCAAATGGAAAATTTAGTTACAACCGCTAAATCAGACTTGCGCTATTAAAATTCTAGCTTTCCAATTCAGTTTGTTAAAGACATACGTTTACATACTATATTTATGAAATATTTAAACATCGCCGAAAACGTATGCCAGAAAATGACAAATAGAAAACCGCTTTTAGGTCACTTTACACTAAAGGTATCAAAATGGCGTCGTTTTCTCTCTCTTTTTACTGGCCCAGTTTTTAATGTGATTTTAGTAAAGTTGAAGCGGTATATATTTTATAGGTATGTGGAATATACATT
>SSSI01007249.1:0-10173 GCA_004796505.1 Oryzaephilus surinamensis | reverse complement strand
TTGGCAAATATTTGAATTATCGCCAAAAATATTTCACAAAATAGAAAATACCTTTTAGGTCAGTTTACACTAAGTATATACAAATGGCGTCATTTTATATTTTCTTTTACTGGTCAACTTGTTTATGTAACTTTCCAAAAAATCTAATACACATCAGACACGTTTGATTTATTTATGAATCAATTGCATTTTTAAAATTAAAATGAAACTATTAAATAATAATATAAAAAGTCAACATTTTAAGTGCAATAATAGTTTAATGTATGTTTTTAGTACCACCAAATTCGGAGTATATGAAAATGCGCGATAAATTGTTGAAAATGAATAAAATGCAAGATGTTAGTGCTTCACACATTTTGGTATTACTTTTACGTCTAAGACAAATTTGTTGTCATCCAACTTTAATATCCTCAGTACGTATTTTCAATGATTTTATCAACAGTAAATTTAATATTTTTTTATTAATTAAAGGGCATAAGTGATGATATGGATGTTGAAGATGACAGTTTTCAAGAGGTTAATTTAATGGAACAATTGAACAATTTACATTTAGGTGACGATGATGATACTGATAAATTTGCCGACAATAGAAATGAATTTGAACCACAGGCAAATGTACCATTAAATGAGGCATCCAAAAATGTCTTTAACAAATCGAATCCAGTTTTTTCATCCAATTATAAAAGTTCTAAAGTATTTTATTCATATTATATAGGTACTTTAAATTTTGTAATTTATTTCGGCGTTCTTTTTGTAGATTGCCAAAATGTTGGAAGTTTTACGTGATAAAATATTGCCAAGTAATGATAAAACGATTATTGTGTCGCAATGGCCATCATATCTTAGAATTACAGCAGAATTTCTAAAGCAAGAATCAATTGAATTTTCGCAATTAGATGGCACTGTTCCAGTTCCTAAACGAATGGCCATGGTAAATGATTTTAATAATCCAAATCATAAAGTTAAGGTAATAAAATCATAATTTTTGGAATATGAATAATTAAAACTATATTTAATAGGTTTTATTACTGTCTCTAACGGCTGGCGGCGTGGGTTTGAATTTGATTGGTGCTAACCATTTAATTCTTATGGATTTACATTGGAATCCTCAATTGGAAAATCAGGCCCAAGATAGAATTTATAGAGTTGGACAAAAGAAAACCGTTTATGTGTACAAGTATGAGATTTTGTTAAAATGATTTTTAAATATAAATTAATGTGTGATTTTATTCAGATTTCTGGTAAATGAAACTATTGAAGAACGAATATTAAAATTACAAGACAATAAGAAGAATCTTGCCCAGGAAATAATTACCGGATCAAAACAAGTGATGAGTTCAAAACTTACACTAAATGATATGAGAACATTGTTTAATATGTGAAATGAAATAGCCAAAATTCTTACTTTTGTTTATTTTTAAAGTGTTTTATGTACATTGAAGTTTTTTATTTGATAAATTTTTATAACGGACTTGTAGATTTTCTTTTCCCATAAATTCAGAAAGTTTATTGTTTATGAAATATGTTCGATTTGAGTTACAAAACTAAATTTATGTGTAAAACGTAATTATAAATTAAAATAATGGGAAAAATTTTAATTTCCGTAAAAATAAAATTTCAATCTCTTGCCATCTATCGGCATGTATGCTTTATTATGTTTATGAAGGTTAACTTGATGGTGTCAGTTATAGATTTTTAATTTAGGTTTCTAGTTAATTGATGCCTTCTGCCAAAAGATGGCTCTTTACATTTTTATGCAAAATATTGTTAATTTATTGTTTTGTTAAAGTTTAAACAATCATTTTTCTATTCAGTAATTTAATTATCGTCAATATTAAACATTTTATAAAAAAATAAAAAAAAATTTTCGAATACACATTAACACTTTTCCAAATTAACACAAATCTTTTAATAAAACAAATGAATTAGAACATAAACTACAAATACACATGACAGAAATAAATTTATAAGAAACGTAAAAGAAAATTTCACTGTAAATGGTCTATTTGAATTAGCAAAGGTCGTTTTAATAAGTCAGTTTTCCTTTTCTACTTTTGTAATTGGCCGCGTGTTTCCCGCGCCGTCAGTATTTCGGCTCGTCGATAAGCTAACGGGGCATCGACCGTTCCAATCTGGTAAGGGAGTGGTAGAGTGCCGCCACCAATACACAATCAGGTTTGTGTGTAGTGCGTTACGACCATTGGTCTACAATTTGGTCGACCAATCATTGGGAAAGTGCAACCTAAAATATCCAATGTAAGTTCACAAATTATCAAACATTCTGTACAACATAACGGGGGATGAACCGGCAAAATACAATTGTTTATTGTTACATTTTATTTAAAATAATTTATTAAAAAACTTAACAAATAGACGCCAATTGAGTGCAATGGCGAACAAAGACCGTCAAATCGACTCCATTTTCGACGTAAGCAACGTATTATAGTGATAGAATCTTGTACACAACTTCCGCCTTTTACTCGCGTTTTATTTTATTATTAACACGTACATAAAGTTATTTTTATTAAATAAACATAAAATTTGTTTTACGAGTAATCATAAATTTAATAAATATGTTAGTGCAGGGCAGTTTCTTTTGTATAATTTACATAAGCGTATGGATATGGAATGGCACCAATATAACAACAAATTGTGATGTAATTTATTACAATCTTTTATATTCAGTTATTTACATCGTACTGTTGTGTTCTATTTAATATTCCCAGTTTGAAAATAGGATAATGTATCTGTTTAGTTTTAAAATAACTTGAATCTACTTATCCAAACACTATTACATAGTATTTGCATTCCAAAAATTGTTCAGTAAAATGATTTCACTAGATATTTTTTAAATAATAGGTATTTGGTACATTATTCTTGTTATATATGTAGTAATTAATCATTTTTGTACATGCATATAAATATAATATAAATTTTTATCATTTTATATAAGTGAGGTTAGAATTGTATATCAAATTGTTTAATTCGGATTTGTAATGCATACTTTTATAAAATAGATGAAGAATTATCGCTTTTCAAATGTACAGTTTTTTATATAATATTATTTTCAAAAAATAGTTTATTTTGATATTTATCTATTTTACAGCCAACTTAAGCATGGAACAAATTGCGACCACAGCTGATGGACAAGTGGTGATCCAGCCAGTACAGGGTGTAACACCACAACAAGTACAAGTGATGCAAATGAACACTGGCCAGGTGATACAGGGTGCAAATGGACAACAAATAATGGTCCATGCTGTGCCGCAGAGTGGCCAAATCCAGGTGACACCAACGGGGGCGGCCCAAGGTTTACAACAGATCCAAGTTGTGCCTGTTAGCAGCCTACAGCAGGGCCAAGTTTTAGTACAACAACCACAACAAGCTCAAATTGTGCAAACTGTTGATGGACAAACGTTCATTTACCAGCCGGCGGTGGCTATCGACAGTGGCGGCATACAACAGGCTACACCTACTGGTAAATACGGGAATCATTGTTGTTGTTAAATATTTGTAATTATTTTTTGTTGTAGTGTTAAATATTAATGGTAATTTAGTACAAATATCGGGTACACCACAAGCAACAACAACAACAAATACACAACCGGCGGCGGCGGCCGTCACGTCGCCGGCTACCCAAACAGTGGTGCCACAAACACTGACAACAGCAGCACCAAATCAATTAGCTATGGCTAATGGAAATTTAGTCATGGTGAGAAATGCTACAGATGTACGTAACACAATTAACATTTCTAAAAAAAAAACCAAAATACTGACATTTTTTCATTAATAAATTTAACAGTATCGTATTTAGGCACTAATATTTGTTTGTTGGCTTTGTAAGTTGTGTTGTTTTAGTTGTATTTGTGAAAAATGCACGTTTAGGTACAATTCCATTAAACGGAAAATTGATAATTTTCGTTAGGGTTCAACTTTGGTGGAATTTAATACAAAATAAAGTTAATTGTTACTATGGCAACGTATTTAAATAATCATGTTGGTTGTTTTTGTGAACCACAAAATGGAAAGTAACTATGCTAACCAATTTCATAAACATACAAGCTTGATTTAACAAAGTTGTCATAGTTACAGACTCGTCCATTTTGAAATAATAAAGAAAATTATCAATCCGAATAATTTCTGAATGAATTCCATATAATATAAATACATCATTTTATTCTCTAATAATTTGAAATAATTTTTCAATTGAAATATAATCTAAATGTCTCAATTTTTTGACTAAAAAGCTATAAAACTGGTTGATAAAATTTAATAAAAAGATCAAACAATAAACAATTTGATATGATATCAAGTTTCATTCAGAAATATTTTAATTTTTGTATTTGTTCTTATGTACTCGTGATAGGTAGATAAAAAATAATTTATTACCAATTATGATTGGTATTTAAAAATGATTTCATTAAATTTTTCAAGATGGTACCAAGTACAAGTGGAACACAATTCCAGAGGGTTCCAATTCCAGCAACAGAATTTTTAGAAGAAGAACCTTTATATGTAAATGCTAAACAATATAGAAGGATATTAAAAAGACGCCAAGCACGAGCGAAATTAGAAGCAGAAGGGAAAATACCAAAAGAACGACCTGTATATTTTCCAATATGAAATTTTGATAAATTTTCTAATTTTTGTATTGTTTTTTTATTAGAAATATTTACACGAATCAAGGCATCGACACGCCATGAACAGGATAAGGGGAGAAGGTGGTAGATTTCATTCTGGTTCAGTGAAAAAACGGAAGTATGTTTAAAAAAAGATTAAACTTAAATTAAAAACTAACAATTACAATTGTTGAAATAGAGAAGAAGCAGAAAGACAAGCTCAACAACAGCAACAACAACAACAAACGCAACAACAACAACAACAACTTGGAGTCACTTATGGTAACATAGAAATGAGTACGCCAATAATAATCGAAGTAAGATGAAATTAATAATATATGTATAAAAAAAACAATTAACTAATACATTTTGTTTGTAGAACGTTATGCCTGATATAATAAAGTCGGATCCAATGTAAACCGGAATAAATTTGTTTAAAAAATCTCAAACCCGATTTAATATTTATTTTAAATAAAAAAAATGTTGAACATTATTTTGTAAATAGTCACCTGTATTTAACGTTTTCTTTTGTGTAAAAATCTTACTTCTAAGTAATTTTATTAATACATATCTGTTTTAGTTGTTTTGGTTAATTTATTCACAATTTTTGAAATTATACTTGTACCTATTTTTTTTTTATATAATAATTTGACTGATTTATAATAAATAGTTCGTATATATAAGTTAGGCATGTTAATAAAGCTTTTAGAAATATTAAGTTTAATTTTTGTAAAAAATTGAAAATTAAAATTTGAATAAAATCTATTAAAAATAGATTCGTACTCTACTCTAGATCACTTTCACTCTATTCGGTTCGGATTGATTCCACACATGTTCCACATTATTTTGAATGTGTTTGTTGCTGTCAGTCAAGTTTGTTTTCTTGTGATTTGTTTGAAGTGGAAAGGGCCTGGATTTGGAACATATTGCAAAATTTTTACCTAAAATATTAAATATATTTTAAACTATATATATAAAAAAATTACTTATTATTATGGCGTAAGTAAAAGAAATAATAATTTAAAATGAAAACTAATAAAATTGTAATTCGTTAAACATATGTTTTAACATAACCTACACAATTATTATTTGGTTTTTGTATATTTTTTGAATTAATTGATTTACAGAATATTTATTTCAGATCGAAAGTTACATTCAAAATAACGTTGACATCGGACCCAAAATTGCCTTTTAAAGTGTAAGTTTTCTTGTTATTTATGATTAAATTAGAAAAATTACAGAACAATAAACTTTGTGGAATATTTAGCCTCCCTTAATTTCAAGAAATAATTCTAATGATTTCAACACAAAAAATTCATTACAAATATATATCCAAAGCGCCAGCGTTTTTGAGTATAAATTTGATCAAATTTAAACGAAACTCGAGGTTTTTGAATGTCCGATCAACTTTTATATTTTGTTAGTTATTAGCACATAATGAAATAGATTTAAATCGATTTTTAAATATATGTTTTTGTATTCGTTCATAGGATGATCTACAATAATTGACATTATTAATTTAATTCTTCAGGCAACACAAAATCAAATGTAAAATTGAAAAATCACGATCAAATTAATTAAATAAGGATGAAATTGAAACCCTTACAAATAAGAGACAATAAGCTAAAATCACATGTCAACACGTGTGCCTTAAGATATTGGCGTTAAAGACGGCAAAAAATGGTTTTTCGAAATTATCTTGTTTTCTATATTCTCTAATAGTATTGACCATTGTTCTTTAGCTATCATAAACCGTTCTCCAGATCTTGGCAGAGATAGAAAGCATGTCTATTTTGTCTCTAACTAGAATTTCCTAATTGCATTTTCAATTCAAAACAATTTTGAGATAAGAACGCGAAACACGCCTGAGTACTTATTTAAAAGGAGCTGTTTAAAGTTTTTTTTTTACGTTTTCGATGTTTTCAAAGATCGTATAGTTGTGGCCAGTGCAACGAGTGAGCAGATTGCTAAATGCTTCATCTTAAACTTAGATTTGATGAAGAAATGGAATAAGTAAATTACAATAGATTAAATATTTGTATACTTACACTATTTGATTCTTTGCGCTACATTTTAAGAACGGTTGATGATAGCAAAATTTTCCTTATGACATGAAATGTATACAAATTTGTGTTCTATAAGTTTCATAGCGATTGATAACTCTATTGGACACAGTAAACGAGATAATTGCAAAAACTCTTTTGAATTGAATATCAATAACTTGAGAGTACGCTTGATTATATGTAACTTTTTACCCCATGCTTATAAGATATCAAAAGAAAGCTCAATGCAAATATTAAGCTTCCTCTTTTATTCCAAGGTTTATTCATTTTCTGGAATTATGTGGTTAGTCTAAATAAAAATATTTTAATTAATTTTAATTGACATATCTTCATATGAGTTTTTCTAATTGTTATTATTTTTTTAACAGATAAAATAACACTAACCGCTAAACATTATGAACGAAAAAGTATCATCAAATATAACACAAATTTTATCATCGTTCAACCTATATATTTCTATATATGAAAATGAAACTTGGGTGAGAACGGCAACAACAGAAGAAATTAAATCTGCTTTTAAATTATCAATTTTTATTGAAAAAACAATTAATCATTTTATAACAATAAATACCATTGAAGAATTTTCTGATACATTGTTGGCATGGCAAAGAAAAAATAATCAAACTGAACAAACTACGAATTTTTTTAAATTCGCTTGTAATCATTTACTCAGGAAATTTTTTACATCTTTTTATGTATCTGATAAAACTTTAGACGTAGGTGTTAGAATGTATACATCTTTGCTACCTAGAGATCGTTTAGAAGATTTTCTTAATAAAATTGTCTTAGATGTAGGTGTTTTGGAGGCAGTTTCTGAATACTTTCAATTAAATCACACTCAGGAACATGCCAAAGAGTTGGAGTTTAGATTGAAATTGAATTATTGGAGTAAACATTGTTTGAAAAAAGATGCTTTAGTGGCTGAAATTAATGCACATTTATCGTCATATGAAATTAAAACTAAACTTGGTTTATTAATTGGCATTTTATCGTTGAATGATGTTCGTGAAAATGAAAACTTTGTACAAAATCTAATACTTGAGGCAATTTTACAAAAAATGTTAGATAGAAGTATATTAAGTAAAACATTTTGGTTAACTTTATGTAAAGAAATTGATGTAAAATATATTTGCGTAGTTTGTACGAAATATAGTAGTTTTTTGGAAAGACTTTTAAATTTTCTTGTGTATATAGGAAGTATGATGGAACAAATACAATTTGGAGCTATTTCAATATGGAAAGCTAGTGATAATATTTCATTATGTCCAGAAATTACTTATTATGATTTACTAAATATAGTGGAATGTTTGTATAAAACTGAAAGTTTGAAAAACTTTATTCAAAACAGGTTAATTGATGCTAAAAATGATACTGAATTATTATTGTGGGATGATATTATTGCTTTTTTAAATAAATAAATATTTGTATTCATTTTTGTTTGTATTTTATTAATTTAATTTCTTGAAAAACTAAAATTCCATTTTGTTACATGTATTTGAATATTGTTTTTTTGTTTAATGCAGTATTGGCATTTTTATTTTCAGTTTAAGCGTTCCTGAAGCCACTCCATTTACGGCAGTATTAAAATTTGCATCTGAAGAATTTAAAGTACCTCCAGCTACATCGGCCATAATTACCGACGATGGTGTAGGAATTAATCCCCAGCAAACTGCAGGTAAATTATTTAATATTCATTAGAAATGGATATACAGTCATCTCGTTATATTTTAATGTCACATGACAAATAATAATTGTGCGAATCAATTAAATAATTTTGAGTCCAAACAAACTAAATCCATACAAATAATTATAAATTATTATAAATATAAAAAAGTCGTGCTCTACTTTTCAGTTAGTTGTTCAGATTGACCTGAAAGACTCATTTTCAATAGGAATCACATTTACACGGCTAAAATAGTCAAGTTTTCTTACAGATTTCTAGACATGCTTCTTAAAGTTATTAATATAAATAATAACGAATAA
This sequence comes from Oryzaephilus surinamensis, assembly GCA_004796505.1. Taxonomy (NCBI): domain Eukaryota; kingdom Metazoa; phylum Arthropoda; class Insecta; order Coleoptera; family Silvanidae; genus Oryzaephilus; species Oryzaephilus surinamensis. Next base: position 1,508 of record SSSI01007249.1, on the reverse strand, counting down.
AATAATATAATAATAAATAATGAATACAATACAAATCATTACAATGTTAATCACTGAAATCCAGGTCATCAGTGTAATCTTCAGCGTCAAAAATCGAAATAATAAGAGGAGGATGATCATAATCATCAACTTGAATTTCCCTGTCTTACCATTTTTGAATTTTCTCCTCTATGTGGCGAATTGTATTGGGCCAAACTTCGGTTGTAAATTAGCAAGAGCGGCTTTCCATGCTTCTACTGACTAATACTAATAAATAATAATAATTAATAATTATTACTAATAATTCATACTATAGGACTGATCAACAGTTCGTTCCTGGAAAACTCAGATCTCATCCAGAAAAACAAACTGCCGAAGACCAGATTGCTTTTCTTTTATACACTTCTGTAAAAAAATTGTCTTTTTAGAGCAATATGTGGCACCTCCTGTAATTCGCGATAAGGATCATCTTTTAAATATTTAAATCGCAGGTTTTTCAAAATTTTCTGAAGAGACGCGACACACCCGTGAAATATATCGCTCTCTTGAATTTTTTCATGTAAACTTTTATGCATGTTCCTCTAGATTAATACAGTTATGTAATTAAATTACTCATTTTAAATAAATAGGACTAGTGACTATTTTAGTACATATTGCAAATTACATTTCGAATTAAATCATAATCGAAACCATCAATATCCATAAAGGGTTTATTTCGTTGACGTTTTTTTTTTGAGGTACCTACTATGTAGGGGCTCACCTTGATACAGTTCTTTTTATCGAACTTTGGCTCAAATTTAATGCAGCAGCAACTCTCTAAAAAATTGTTTTCGGAATTTTAGTTGTTTTTTAATTGTGTTTTATGTAAACTATATGTATTATTCTGTAATTTCTATATGTTTGCATAGAAAAAAATATTATTTGAATTAATTATAATAATTAATAGGTATAATAAAATATAAATATATAACATAGGGCTTATCAATTTTATTAGATGCTAAAGTTTTGAGAATTAAATATTAATATGTATTTAATATCATAATATTAACGTCTCGTACAACTGAATCTGGAAGCAATGGACCGCCGTTTTCGCGTTCCATTTCAAAATAATTGAATAAGGACACTAACATTTTACTAACATAATTACTTTGGTAGACTTTTTCTAATAAAAGTCACGTGGGGTTCTTTTAACGCAGAAATCCTACTTACAGATTTCATTTTAAAACTTGAACAGAAAGTTGTTTTTGTATTTAAATATCTTATCAATTATTAGGAATATATTTTATTACATAAACCGAAAATAAAAATATTGCAAATAAATTCCAAGTAGAATTAAGAATTCAACTGACAGTTGTTAGTTTTTACATATTCCAACAAGATTCTCCAAGGGTTGCATATTAATCTTTTATGTTTAATTTCAGGTAACATATTTTTGAAACATGGATCAGAGCTTCGTTTAATTCCTAGAGACCGAGTGGGACATTTAATATAAATCTGTTTGTATGTGTTAAAATATTTTTGTGTACCCT
>SSSI01007241.1:0-11362 GCA_004796505.1 Oryzaephilus surinamensis | reverse complement strand
TAAATTCTATAGTAACCAATAAATTATTCCGACGATTAAAATAACAATGAAAATTGAAAACATATAAAATCATTAGATAGAGAAACAGAAAAAGTTTATAAGCTTAATTTTCTGTAATTACCAATGAATTTTCTTACTTAATTATAATTTATATTTATGCGAAAACATCCAGGGCAATATCGAATTGTAAAATATTACACTCGTATTTCAATAAAATTATAGTATCGCTTGTTGCACGAAAGTACATTGTGCAAAAGAATGCGGGTTGATGTCTCTATTGCGGCGAAGCCGAAGCCTTACTATGAAAATTGAAAACCTATAGAAGTATAGAATGGAGCTTGGAAGTATATTGGAATTTTGTACTTTTAATCACAACACATGAAACAAGATTTTTTTTACGATTTTTAGTGAAATCAGTTCCTCTCTAATAATACGTCACTCCGTTCTCTTGTTATTCACTAAAGAAGTTTTGATGACGTACAAATTATTGGAGCCAATGAGCGACCTTAAAAACGTAAACATCGAATTGTGACTATTCAGTGTCAAACGTTGGCACCACCAACACCAAGATTTTGACGTCACACATATTTTGTACGTCACGAGCAAAAAATTCAAACTTTAATAATTTTTTTAAATTTTTTGAGAAACTTTTGAGACGAACTTTTTTCACAGAGGGCCTTATTTTAACATGCTCTATCGATTGAAACAATAAAAAAAATGCTTCCAAGCTCCAATGACTAGACCTTAACTTATACTAAGGTCTATTCAGACACGGAAGAAAAATGTGTTGATTAATTAGCTTCCACGTGACATAATTTTTTAAATTTTGTTGGTCGCAAGATTATAAGATGGAGCATTGTGGCAAATGTTACTGGATTATTTTGAAAAAATACTTAATTCAAGATGGACAATTTTTCTTCCGTACCTGAATAGCATATATAACACTTAATTATTAGTTTCATAGTGTAAGGTTGTAAAAACATAGGTAATATGCGTATAACATACATATTATATTAACAGCGATAACCATTTACGAGTATAAGTGTTTACTTATCAGTAAAAAAATTTTACACTATAAATATATTTAGTGATTCCTTCCAAACAAGATTTGTAAATAAAAAAAAGTTAGGCGCTTAATAATGTAGGCTTAAAAATAATTTCCCAATTACAAAACATGGAATATTAAATATTATATTTGCATAATGAAAAAACCTTAAGTTTATTAAAGCTCTGTATCAATCTTTAATGGAATATATTTAATTTGCATAAAAGTATATGTACAGTAGTTATTATACATCTAATCGTTTTTTATATAAAAAAACCATATATCTACAACATATAACAATCGTTGCAAAAACATAAAGTTTGCTGTTTGGCTTTAAAAATTATTGATTTAAATATTTTAATTAAATGAAAAACTAAATATAACAAATTTTAAATAAATAAATACTCTTACTAAATGAGACGCTAATTGTGTAAGTATAAAGCAATTAGTAAAATTAATGAGTAAGTCATAAACAAAATGTAAAAAATTCGCATAAAATGGCAACAATATAATTGTCCCTTGTGCCGTTTTCCGTAATAGTATTATGGTTAAATAGAATAGTTGAAATGGTCATTTTTCATTTTAGTAACTGTCCAAAAAATTCAAATATCCACAAGTACAATAATTAGTCAACAAATGTATGAATTAAAGAAAAAATGATAATTCCATAACAAAATATATATTCCAATTTCAAAGATCATATTCTTGTGCAAATTTTATAGGTACTGCTTTTGTTTGGTTAAATATTAATAAGTATTAAGTAATCAATATGTAGGTATGTACTCGTATATGAAAAAACAAGGTAGCAAAGAAAAAGAACCGGAATTATATATTTTACATTTAACATTTAGAATATCTAATGTTCATAAGTTAATAACTATTGCATTAATTCATTTTGTCTAACACGAAAATTATAATCATTAACAACACATTATATTTTATCTTTTTTATTTTTTATTGTTTAGAAGCTTGTTGAATTAGTTTTGGTACACTGAACAACACCTTTAAAATTTTATTCATAACAAATTAACAAAACAAAAAACTGAAAAGATTAGCTGAACACATAAATTTCATCATTATTATTGTGGTTGGAATTTATACAAATCGCGTCAAAAATTCATTTTTAATTGCATTTACTTTCCTAAATAATTCTAATGTATACAGTCTAATTACAAAAAGCGCTACTCTCTTTATTATTATATAAATTAGTTAATACTACATACATAATAATTAATTTAATTACTTTACTAAATCAATGGTTATCTTTTGTTATTATAAAATTATGTAAAAATTTTATATTTTTTAATTTATGAATTATATATACCTCTCCATTAATATTTATCAACTAATTATCTAATGCCTGCCACAGAATTTTTACATTTGGTACATTTGCTTAGTTAATTTGATATTTATTTAAAAAGAAAATCTATGAATTCAATATTTTTATTTTTACACCCCGTTGCAGAAAGTAGATTAAATTTTAGCACGGTGTTAAATATTTAATCAACCATTTTAACCAATCAGATTCAAGAATTCGCTCATTTAACGCCGTGTCAAAATTTAACACCGTGTTATGTTTTTCTGCAAGGTAGTGACAACAAAATTAAATATGTATAGGTATTATAGTATTATGCTTTATTCAGATAGGGAAGAAAAATATGGTTCATCTTGAATTATGTCTTTTTTAAAAAGAATCCATTAATTTATACATTTGCCATTTATACAAAATTTGTACTAATACGGGCCTGGTATTTTAAATGTTATTATTTTTATTTATGGTACAGTACGTTTATTGCAAGGGACTGGAAGACCCATTAAGATTCCATTAGAGCACCACAAAAATTTTTTTCAAACTAAATTCCTCATGCAAAGTTGGTGGCATACTCTCAATATGCGTTTTCCAAATTAATTGTTTTAGACAGATTTTTCAAACAAATTAATAATTGTATAAAATGTTTGCATATAAAATAATGTATAGTTGTAAATATCAGTTTATATTGTGTAAATTGTTTTTTTAAATACTTATATTTTTCATATGATAGTAATTTATTTATATTTTAAGTATTTCCTTTTTTTGAAATTATTGTAGGCGATTATTTTAAATTTAAGTTTTGGCGCGGCCATTTAGGGATTTTTAGTATTGTACAGATTTGACAGAAGGTGGGTTGACAGTCTAAACTAGATGTCGACATTATTATTATTTATTATGATGATTATGAAAAAATGTATTATGAAAGCTGTTCAATAAAGTTTAATGTATCAGTAATTATTGTTTATTAAGTGAATCAAAGACCATCTTGACAAGAGAAGTGTTCCTTCTCATATTATAAAACTGAAAATTATAAAACTTTGCGAACAGACACGGTTTTGGAAAAAGCAATTAAACTCTTTTAAATGGTATCATTGGAAAATTTGGACTTTCTTCTATACAGCATTGTGGTAAGTGTCACAAATGAATTTCGAAATGTTTTTTTTGAGCTTCCAAGTTATATGAAAAACCAATCATGCGAGATACTCTGAATGCTTCTCTATCACATATATTTTTCCTAGAATTTATAATAACCGCATTTATGTACCTAAAAATCTGTTTAAATTAGGGGGTTTTATATGCAGCCATCAATTACTCCAATGGACTCTTAAAGTTTAGAATCTGGAAATTGAATGTAGATTTTTTCATAAAGTCAGTACATATTCTGTACGGATCTGTAGTACAAAGTACAATATATAAAAATGTGATTACAAAAAAAATCAACCATACCTTATTATATTTACGGTATAAAGCAGTTTATTATAAGTAGGTATCATAAAATGCAATTTAAATTTCCATGTACAACCTTTTGTAATTATTATCAAATAAACAGGATAATAATTTACTATTTAAAATAAGTATAATTTTATGTATAACTTTTCGCTCGCCACTAAATAAAATGATTTGTGTTTTACATTATCCATATCAGTTAAATGATTATGATTGTATATATATAATGTGCATGTGTGCGTATATGTATGTTGCTTCATGAATCAAGTTAGTGGAGAAACGCCGATCCGGCAGCGTCATCGTACATCAGTCTGGTCCGTGGGTTTAATTGCTCCCCTACAATATCGGTCTTATAACTCAACCAAGAGAGAAACTTTGATCTGCTTTATGTATATTTGCGGCCATTAATTGATGTTTATAGGCATTGCAATTATCATAAGATAATGTAAGGGAGTGACTGGCCACCGATGGAACTGCCTTCTTTGCTGCTGTTACTTTTCCTCGCAACTTCTTTTGCTACATTACACAACCATAAAATATACTCGTATATGTATATGTCACAAAGTGTTCAATTTACGTATATACATATATAGTGTAGATATATATAATATATACATTCATACATGTGTGTGTAAAAGTCATTTAAGTTTCTTATTGCAATTGCTTCCTACACGTGGATTACTTTTTAAATAAGCTATTTATTGACATTCCATGACAATTTTTCTCGGTAATCGTTGCCTTTAAGCGGATACCAAATCAAAAGGAATCGAATGGAATTATTTGGCGCGAATGTTGGCAACTTTACTTTGATGATTAATTCCATCTTTATTTTATACATAGGTACCATAAATGGAAAGAAACTTTACTGAATTAAAAAATTAAGTGTGGGATCTATCAACCCGTTGGGAAAAGTACAAAAAAATTAAATTAGAATTTAAACTCGTTTTTAACTAGTAACTAGTAAGTAACAACATGGATGGGACCAAAATATTCTAAGTAAAGCTTCTATCATTTACTAAGAAGTACCTTTACATATTATAGGTATAAACTAAAGAATCCAATAGGATTAACGTACCTCAGTGTAAGCAAATAGAAAATTTTTAAGTTATTCAGACGATTTATGTACCTAAATAAGTATAAAAGTTTTGAAGTATAAAGGAGCTGTCATATTAGAATTATATTGAAACTTCATCAGATAATTATTTTCTATCACACCTTGATCGAAAGTTCGTATTATTTGCCTCATTTTGAAGGATGAAAGTGCCTGATTCTCTCCCTGGTAATCGGCTACGTTATTCGGGAAGGAAATAAGACATCGCAACATGATGCAAGTAACTAAATTTAGCTACTTGCTTTAGTTACTCGCTTTAGCTACTCGCAACGTGTAAATGCAGCTTTATTCTTGAACTTCACGTATGTGTACTACTAGATCAAGATTTCAAGAATAATGTACTTAGGTAAAATGTGTACAACTGTACACTAACTTCAACCTTAATCAGCACATTATTAGATAATTGCTACTGTAATTTATGAAATGCATAATAGTACCAGTTTCTTCATATTCAGTTAGGACCACTAATATTTGTCTTCTTTTAAATGTGTTTTTATTAAAAATATTTTGTATCTTCTTCTTCAGCAGCATACTCTTACGACACTTACGAGTGTAGGCGAACCCCTCGCAACTACTTGTGTTTGTGCTTACATGAGTTTTACACAAGTAGAAGGGACCTACACCTACAGTTTAACGCTGTTTCCGAACTCTTTTGCAATTGTAACATATGAGCTACTCCTATTTTTTCTACGGGTGTCCATCTATGATTTTTATTAATGAACTAAATTTGTGACATTGAGATGTAATGCTTGTCGATTTTCGATAGCCCCTAAGACTTATGAATACTCATCCTTTACAGACAATTCTGCGGCCGGCAGTCGTGCTGCAAATTTGGATTCGTGTCATAACATTTTATCCAGTTGATGTTTTAAAGAACTCATTAAAGCACTGTAATGACGTAATATTGCATTCGCTAATGACTCATTAAATTTCATTCATTATTTGAGGTTGGTACTACAAATTGAAATGTCACTAAGATGTCATTGATCTTATAGTACAATGTCCAACTATTAATACTTTCAGTGTAAGTCTCAACGGATACCAACTGTAAATAAAACCTATCATCAAATTCCCTAGATTACTGAAATTACTGGCTAACTTGAGACTCGTGTCGAAGTAAAAGTTGTATAAAACTGGTTTTTTAATATACTATTGTATAATTAAATAATACCTATAGAAAAATTATATTACATCCATAATAAGTATATATTAACTAAAAAATATCACTTTATAGCGTAAATAAATAGAAATCCCAGTTTCTATATAATAAGTATGGAGCATTATTTTGGGGTGGCATTGGGTACACATTGTTCGATGTTTCTGGTAGGATGAAGGGGGTATATGCTAAATATTCAAGCATTACAGCTCTGCATAAATTCATTTCATTACGCCACCAAATATTGCTCCAGCATTCTACTTCGCCTCATGCATATGAATGAATTCATTATATTAAAGCCTTTTCAATGTATAATTTACTTTGCGTGAGTCATTTCTGTTCAATCCTCTCCTTTTTCTCCTCAGCTATATAGTATATACTCTTATGCCTAAATTTATAAAGTGGGAATCGTTTCAAATATTATAATTATATTACAAGAAATCTGATTGCTCTTCTTCGTCACATTAAACTCCAACCCCAATTTGACTATATTTCGTGATAAAATAAAACACCCTTACTTTCGTTCTGCCTTCGTCCTATGTATAAATGTAAATTATATGTATAGTATGTACATATATGTTATACAGTGTGTCTCATATCATGCTATGGAATAATGAAAATATTTTTTAAACGGCTAATTTAATTGAAAAACGGCAAAGTATAAGTTACTTGGTAAATTTTTCTGCATGATTAAGCCATTACGGTTTTTTCGTATTATGTGTTAAGGTTACCTATGGCTTCTCCCCACAATCACACAAAAAAATGTTACTCGAACAAAATAGGTTTTACTTTGTAGAAAATCCAATAAGTATATAACTTCTAAACTGTTCATCTACATGGGAAATGCTAAGGGAAAATTTATTCAGTAATTTTTGTTGATTGTGTGATAATTTCAATTTTTTTTGTAGCTTGATACCATAACGCCCTCATATGGGTTTTCAATATTGTTTTCATTTTATTTTTAGAATGTATAAAATTCTTTATACAATTCTATAAAAAAATTATATGGTTGCGTAACAAAAATTACGCCCCGACCAGACGAAAATTTTTTTCCCTGAAGGTCACACATTTTTGTCAAGGATAGTAAAAAATGCATATCGCTGGACGCCGGGCCCCGCTCTTGCGCCTTGCCTACGGGCCCTGGTTCCGCGGAACCCGCGGAACCCCCGTAAATACGCCACTGTCTGGAAATATTAATCTTTAATAGACACAGGTTGAATCTTTAGTGATTCAGAATCACTTCATTTCACTGACTTGACTTCATTAGACTTTTATGAGGTCCATTAAAATCTGTACTTCAGACAGAGCTTTTTGAACATCTTCGAGAATAGTAACTTTAAAAATATCGAAATGTTTCTCGAATATGTTCTGAGTGCAATGAAAGTCATTATGAGAATCTGATTTAGTGTTTCGTTTCGTTGCGAAATTTAAATTCTTGGAAAATAAATATTATGTTTTCTCAATTCTCCAGTATTAGGTATACATAATACGTATTATTTATTATGTTGATCATTTGTTACGTTGTCTTCATGCTTTATTATTTTGAAATTTTAAGTGTAAAATAATTACCTAGTACTATTGATTAGCATTTTTCTACCTATAACTTTTCACAAGTGGGGATCATCCCATTTAAAAAAATTAAGATACTACATCTGGAGCGTTAGCAATACAGTTCTGTTATTGCTCAAAACTATTCCTGCTACATATCCTAAAATCTCTTTGTAGAGAGTTTTAGAGTTTTATATAGACAACACACTGTAGGTATATGTTATATGCTTTCTGCGTCAACAGTAATCCTGTCCAAGTGCCTGTTTCACTAAAACTATAGACGCAATACACTAATATGCCTATTTGCAACATTGTATCAGTTGCTGGCGTGATTGACATCGCCTGGTTCACCGAAACCAAAAAGGTTGTCACTCATTGTTCCTGCTACTACAGCTGCGTTTGGACACTTTTAAAAACTAGCGGAAAATCTAGAATAACTCTAAACAAGTAGTTATACTATTTGTAAATTTGTGTACTGCACAGTACATTGGTTTATGTGCACACATAAACACAATTCAACAGGTGCAACTATTTATGAAAACACTTTCAGCTGAAATATGTTACAATAAATACTGTTAATTTTATAACCTGGCATCTTATAACACGTCCATTACAGCTCTACGCATTCATTTACGTATTATTTTACTTGTAGGAATTACACCACTCCCCATAATATTGGAGTGAAGTCAGGGGTGAAGACAGGGAACGCTGACCGCTTTTAAATAACCTGTACCAGACATTTTGCTTACAAAAATGTTTGTTTTATTATGCATATGATTAAATACTTTAATAAATTAATGAAAATTGTTTTATTTTGATATACCTTTTACATACGGTGCGTAAAATATAAGCGTTCCTTTCTGGTTGTAAATGTCATCATTATGAATAGAAATGCAGAACCAATATACTGGCTAGTTCTCCATTTCTGGTAGCTTAAAAGTATTATTAAACATTGTGTCCACAAACTGAGTGCTTCTTAGACACATTAGATATTTTATTTACAGATTTTTACCATCCCCTAACAACTGCCTTTTTATATTAATTATGTTACTTTATACAGAAATAAATTTATTGTGGGTTATTAATATTATTAACTTTTAATAAGAGGTGGCAAGACTTTAGATTTGGCACAAAAGTTTTGTTATTATAGTCAGTTATAAGGTATTAGTGATAAAGTTTTGCCACCTAGTTGAACTATCAATTAAAGTCTAAGGTCACTGGAAAGTGGAAAACAGTCATCAATTTATGGTATCTTATTTAAGAAGCATGAATTTACTATATATTGCCCTCTTAAATAGAAAAACAACGTGTATGCTTACAATCAACCTTTTCCTTAGATAGATGAAAAAAGTATACAGTGTAATTGTAAGCTCTCCAACTGAGACTTTGTCTATATTGTATGTTATGCAGCTTTAATTCATTATAAAATAATGTACGTCTAGGTACCTACTATTAACATTTAGGAAGACCTGTGGTATTCACATGTTTTTAGTTAATATTAGGAAATTAGGATTATTTTAGGGTAATGTTAGGAATGTTTATAAACTGAGGTATGAAACAAATTAATTAATTCTATTTCACTGAACTAAGTGTAGTCAGATAAATATAGAAATAATATATGTTATTTCCTGTAAAACTACCTTGGGGACTCACAGCACATAATTGTAAAGCCATTAAATTTATTATTTTCTAATTCGATAAATCTGTAAAGTCTAAATTATACCATTTTCGATTATTTACTAATAAATTTAATAAATGTGAGTACCTACACTAAATGGTCATTTTGAAACATCGGGCAGTAATTTAAGGCATTTGAGTAGACCTGAAGAGCCGTCAGTTGGCCTTTGAAATAGACACTATAGCACATTCACCTTGTCAAAAAATCTCTGGTAACAAATCCTCCAAAAATATTCAAATGACTCCATGTACTGCAACAAATTTAATCTCCTGATAATAAAAATGAAAATAAATGTTCATTGGTGGCGTTAGATGTACATACATGTACATGTATGGAGCTGGTAGCGAGGTATAAATTATGGCCATCATATCGTCAGAGAGGGAGTAAGCTGGGCTATTTGTTATTTTTCATTTCGAGAATTCCAGTAATTTAGTTTGTACAGTATATATACAACCCGTTCCCATATCGCATTTCCTGCGTTTTTATAGCGCAATGATACATCATTCAATATCGGGAGTATTAATGGGCTATGGCCCTGAGCGAAAACTAAACGGTGTCGCTTGCTATGTTGTTATTGCTGCGCTTTTATGGCTTTTCGTTCGGACGACAACCAAAGCTAATAAGTAGAATAGAGTTGAATCATGCATATAAGGCCGTTCGAGCCGTTCGACCATCGTTTCATCTGCCCTATTCATCCATCGGGCGGTTAGTTGACTGGATGACCACTAAAGTACTAAACACACTATATGTACTACCGACAACGAGTAGACAGAAGCGTCTAGCGACAAGCTGCACTGCACTGAAATCATTCAATGCGCATGTACAGTAATGGGCTTTTCAATCCGCCAGTCAGTTAAAATGTGTATTCAAATATTGACTTTATTGAATATTTTATATAGCAATTTATAGTACCCTTTAAGTCCCTACTTCTCAATATTCAATAAGGATCACGTCATTTCTAGATTTATACCGACTGGCGGATTGACCGGCCCGCAACTGTACATGATACTCTAATATATCTGTAATTCTGCATCAACCAAATTATTCTGCGAAAAATGAGCAGCCTAGTAGCAAAAGTGTATGTCGTACGGTCGTACCATATACATAGATAAATAGTCTACATTTGTCTATATTAAAGTCTATATTTGACGCATACAAAGTTGACCACAAAAATAAGATAGAAGATAACTAACTAACTAACTTTTTCCTTTGTAAAGTGACACTTGTGGTCATAGATTAAATAGTTTACTTTAGATGGAACTTAAAGCACCCAAAAGTGAGTCGAGGCTTGAAAGAGAGAGCAATATATTTTAACTCTTTTCCTCCGTTAGTTCGTAATAGTCGTTACAGCGCGTGCGCTAAATCTGTATACTAGTAAGTTCAGGAATTTGTTTCTGTACTACTCAGTTGATATATTTATCTTTTTTCTACCAATTATTAGAAAAAGATGGAATACATCAGTGCCATATCCCAGTACTATTATATTTAGGAACTCAGTCATTTGCATGAACAAATTTGCCTACATTTGAATTTGTACTGCTACAGCTACATGTAAATGAGCTTGGCTACTATTGACTTTACATTTGTGAGCATAGGGATAGTTCCATCTAAAAGTAAACTATTTAATCTATGCTTGTGGTGCTGTAGCTGGCTATAGGTACCTCTAACAGTTAAATGTAGAAGTTATAGATAATTTTTAATATTTTTATAGGCCTAAATCAAAAGTTAACAAACCATTAAAATTACATGTTTTAATATCCGTCGCATGTGGATTAAAGAGTGGCTGTTTAAACGACAAAAGTTGTCTCATGTTAATTTATTAAAGGAACTTAGATTACAACCTGATGATGGTTTTCGTAAATGGCATATTCAACTAAGCTGCGCTACTGATGAACGTCGTGCAACTTTCATCCACATGTTCAAACTTCAAACATGCTCACGCGATATGTGCGTAGGTATGTACAAGCAAAATTTCTAGTAGCGACAGATATTTTGTGCGTCGGGGATATCTTAACGCAAAATCGTTCGTGTGTAGGGGCCTTATAAGTATTTATGATGTTTTACAA
>SSSI01007235.1:0-34869 GCA_004796505.1 Oryzaephilus surinamensis | reverse complement strand
CTTCTTGGTCTGTTTAAATAAAAAACACATGCGGACACTGGTTAGCCAACTTGAGGTTAGGTTTAGGTTAGGTTAGGTTAGGTTTAGGTTAAAGTTCTGTGTGAGGTTATGGCTTCGCTATAAGCTTAACTCAATCAAATTTTATGACCTAACAATCAAGAAATGTTATATTTTGCTCAAAGTTAATACCTACATATGTATGTATTTTCTTGTCGTTGATATTTAGACGTTCTTAGAATTTTTTTTCCGTGAATACCAATTTTTGTCGTTGAAAATATTTTCTTGTCGTTGAATATATATTTCTGGCGTGCGATATCTTATTTGGCGTGCGATATCTTATTTGGTCGTGAATATTCTTTTTTTGTCGTGTTAAAAATTAAATGGTCGTTTAATATATTTTATTGCCGTTTCAAAAACCTTTTTTGTCGTTAGTTTATCCTAATTTGCCGTGCCGATAAATGTAACCCTTTTAAAAACATAAAAAACGAGAGTTTAGGAATGACGAAATACTTAAACTTCAGATGGATCTGTACTATATACTTCCGTATTTTAATTTAAATTAATGAATTTTATATTATTATGATATAACAGATTTATCTGATATATAGGTAAGTAATACATAACATACGGTTATATCTTATAATATTTTCCTTTACTATTAAAAATTTCAACTAATTTTATATTAACAATTTATATAAGTATTACTTATATTAATAATTGAAACATTTTGGATCAACTAAAACTCATGATTCCTGAAAAATGGAACTTTACCCTATTTTATCATATTTATTTCAAACGACTAAATGGGAGTAATCACGAATAAACTAAACAATAATTTCTTTGTCATAATTACGTGTAATAATTTAAATTAATTGGCTACAATAATTAAATTTTGTAAATCAGGGGCTCAATTCTTGAAATTCTCACAGTGGAGATTCGAAAAGTCGTCGACAAATTCTCCCTCTATTTTTGAAGTATGGATAATTTTGCTATTCTTGAATCTCACCCATAAATTAGTGCTTTTATGTTTTTTCCCAAATTTCCCTAAACTTGTTTACACACACGTTTGATTTGTTTTTATTATGGAGTGGAGTGTGTTATTTTTATAAATGAAAAATAGTCTTGTAGTAGTCTGTATTGAATTATAAATTATTGTCATATGTCATTATGTCAAATTCTCACATCTCACCCACAATTTGTTGGGGAGAATAAATCTCCATGCGACGTTGTCAAATTTATGACGAGAAATTCTCCATCGGGAGATTCAAGAATTGAGCCCCAGCAAAAATAATTAACGTTTACAACATGCACAATATGTTCATTTTAAATAAATATCTTCATTAACTTGATTTGCACATAGTATTTTGTATACAATATATGTATGTGTATAATTGATATAATAATTAAGATTTTACACGGTGGACGATTTTCTTAAGGTAAATCATTTTATTCCAAAATATCTGAGTTAACCAAGTGCGTAATATCTTCAAAGTTAAATAGAATCGCTGGTGTGTTATTGAAGTTACCTTATTTCGTGACTATATTATTTATATAAAGGCGCTTGTGTAAACTACCAATTCTAATTGTATAAAGCCAGTTTCAAGCAAATTACTTCACTAAATTTCTAAGTGAGTAGTATTATTAGAATAAAAATAATTAACGTTATTAAAATTAGATAACGATTTTATTTTATTAATTATTACAATTATTGTATCAGTATAATAAGTAACATATAATATTGTCTATAAATAATTAAGTATATTTGTTTTGCTTATTTTAATTTTGTAAGCCGTTTTCCATATTTCGAATAAACAAATCGTCGAATGGAATCTGTAAAAGATTGCCATCGGCATTGATATATGTGTGATTATTGTCCATGCCCAGTTGCCAAAAAATCTCAAATGTGATGGCCGAAATTCGGCTCGATTTTTTTCTAATGTGTTGATTGTCCACATAGCCATATTGGCAATTATTAAAAACGTTATCAATTCCCTGCCAGGTTTGCGTTTTGTTTGTTCAATGTTGCGACAACGTCGCCACCAGCCATCCAAAACGAACATTGTCTGTAAGCAAGTTTGTACAAATGAAAATATTTCCGCACACAAACCAATTGTCTTTTGTCCCATTGTAAAATAGTAACCGATAATAGAGAACATGCAATAAATAAACATTCCTGTTTGGGCGACCACCAGTAATGTATTGTCTAAACCAATTCCCTCTTGTCCTTCAGCTAGAAAAAAATATGTCTTCAATATTCAACAATGATTTTTGCCCATTTAAATTAAGGAAAAGATTCATTTTTATTTTAAGTATAACATAATTTAATTTTAAATCTACATTTTCAAATGAGAACGTTTTTATAACGAGAGAAATAATTTTTCTTTTGTATTATTGGCGAATGCGCTCGTGTAAAATTGTTTTACAGGAGCAATAAGTATATTTTTTTTTTGTAGCGACGAACGAGATAATTAAGATTTCTATAAAAATTTTTATAAAGTACAATATTAGAAAACATAAACAGTACTTTTTAAATAAAATTCAGTTAGTTTTCAGCTTAAAGTCACGCTATTAATTGTTCAACTTTTTGAACAATTTTGAGAAGCCTTTCTAGAAATCTATACGTTGTTTTAGCTGTGCAATTCTGACTTTTGTAAAACTGAACATCGTATAGGATAAAATGAAACTGTTTTCTGACCTTTAACTTTCCTGTCATATTTTAAATCTCTCAGTTTCCACATTGCTATTAAAACAATAACGGTTGTTAGAATGTAAAGCAGCAATTCAACAATGTTCACTTCAAATTCAGCTACATTTTTATCTGTTGTGGTATCATCATCTTCCTCATGTTCCTCGGCCAGAACAAAGAACATTATCAACGATATGATAGTTAGTACTATTACCATAATCCCGGCAAATAAGCCTCGGTGAGCGCTCGAACAATCAACGCTAAAGTGGTGGTCGGAATTTACTGGACTTCCACCAAATGGATCTGAAATTAATTCGACACTATAATTCACTATATATAGTATTTTATAACTGGGAATCAGGTTTTAGTTATTATAGATACTATGTGGAGATGAGTAGACCAAAAACCCGAAAGCATGTTAGATAGATATATGTATAATAGATTATTATTTAAGGATTGATTATAGTTTATAGTTTAATACTCCTTTATTACAGGTTTAATTATATACCTACCAACATATATAAAGCAAGAAGTTGCTTCATCATGTTTCAAATATAAGTATATACGTTAATTGCTAATTAGGTAGTCGTTTGTATCATTTTTTTTCAATTCTACTCACTAAAACTGAACTGAGAAGATCGTCTTCCACTCTCCCTGTGATCTTTGTTTTTCTTCTTACTTTCCTTCGTCTCTTCTTGTTCATTTTTCTTTGTAAAATCGATTGTTTTCACTTTTTTCCACATTTCAAATAATATGACAGCGCATATTAAACTATATTCAATAGTACAGGGGAAGAGAAAAGGGCTTGCATTTGTTAGTAAAGAACCCATCACGTTACCCTCTTGGCAATCTTTTCCGTGTATTGAAGAATTACCTGCGCTATGTCGTTCTGTATTAAAAAAAAATATTTTAATATTTTTCCATTCATACGTGTATTAAATACTGTGAACGTAAATGTTAAAATTATTGGAATAATTTAATACCTGCTAAATGGTTGATTTCATGCCTAGTTTCCTCTACAAGCACATAAAGCCATTCACATAAATTTGCAGCTATCATATGCATTAAGCCAAAACAGGATATTATCCTGTGACGATTCATTTCCATATCCTAAAGTTTTAACTGTACAAATTAATATAATTTTCTTTGTATTATTTCTTAAACAGTTCTATATATACCCTACTATTGAGAAATATAAATTGTATTTGAAGTAATGTGAGGACCATTCGAGTTGCAGGTGTAATTGCTTGAAGTACATTTGAATGACAATTAGTGTCCTTTCTATATTCAAAATAACGTCCGAATTCTAGGCCAGAGTAGACCATGCTTCCAATACCAAACGCTAAAATGGACATATAACCAAAGGGTAGATAATATTGTAGAATCGATATTAGGGGTAATTGTGTTTAATTACTATCTGTATAATAGTCTATTGCACATGGCAATACCACCATGCAAACATTTATTATATGACACAATTGGCTTAGTTTTGAAGTCATTTGATGCAGTACACTGAATCTTTTAATGAACTGTTGAACTTTATAGTATTTTTACTTAGATATACCTAAAATTTCTTTTATCGAATAGCTTCAATTCATATTCATATACTTAAAAAATCTTCTACCGAAATCCGCCTTTTTTGAAACGCATTTCTAGAAATCTATTAAACTACTAGACTATTTTAGTTGTGTAAATGGGATTTCTATTCATTTAATATAAGAATTTTTTGGTTTTGGATTCACTTACCTATTGCTCCTAACCTTAAGTAGAAACTCCCATATCGAACAGGTTTTAATTTCTTTCTCAAAGGTTTATCATTATTCTCTAAGGAAAAAAAATGAATAAATCGTTCAACCTAATCGATTGCATAAAATAAAATTTAAATAAGTAAATAACATTACATGCCGGAAAATGTATAAACATCATCTACTTACACACTATACTATATGGATTATTTAAACTTACTGTATGAGTTTATGATTTGTACTAGAGCCTTTTCTCTGACTAGTGTAGCATACATATATGAAACGAATGCAATACTCCCTATGTACAAATATAAATAAAATCCTTGATAGAAAAAGGCTTTAACTTTAGCGTCTTTGGATATAATTTCTGTAATAGGAAATGCCATTCCAAGTACGACTAGAAGTTTTGCATATAATGCAGAAAGAATTATTGTCAAAGAATCACTAAAAAAACATGTATGTATATGGAAGTATATTTTCGACATGGATTAAATATTCTTTTAGTTAAAATAAAATTGTGCATTACGTACTCTCCAAGTTTTCGATTAAACTTTTTCGTTTTGGTTTCTTTCGAATCGCCTTCTCTGCCTGCAATTGATCGATCACTATGCCCATGAAATAAACTTGCAGGAAAAAAATTGATTGCAATATTTAACAATTTGTGTTGTTTTTCGTAATGATTTACCTAAGAAGATAACGTCTTTGTGACATAACGGCTTGTGCCGCGGAAAGGGCGATCGCTTGAGATGGCCTTCTTAGGGCGGCAATTATGGCTGAAGGTCTTCGCGAAGAGGCGGCACTATCATAATCAGACTCGCTTGCATTTGCATTTTCCATTGAGACCAGTATTTGAGGTGGAAGTGATTGAATAAAGGGCTGAATATCTGCCCGACTGGGAATCGGGGATGGAGGTGGACTAAAAAAGGCCCGTTTAATTTTGTTTCAGTTTTTTTTTCGGTAAATAAAAATTATCGTTAATTAAACTATTTTGATTTCAGTTTATTCACCTGGAAACTGTGTTGTTTTAAATTAATATAAAATATCTTACCTATTTTCTTCGTGCACAGTGTCCATTAAAATTCTTAATTATATTCTTTTCCCCAGCGTATCGTAAGCTAACGTTTATTACAACTTTTAAGTAAAACTGCATATACTCTTTCTACGGGAATTATAAAAGATATATAATTCATATAAAAACAACAAACAATTTTGAAACGGAGAATATAGTTTTTCGCATAAATTTAAGAAAAGTTTTCTTTACACTCCGCCATATACTTGTATATAATATTATATGATATAAGTGCGAACTGAAAACAAACTGATAAGTTTTTGCTTCTTTTCCATTAACATACAGCGACTAAAAAATAAAATAAAGATATTTTGTACACGGTCGTACCTCGCATTTAGATATTTGTTTAAATAATTGTTTTATTGCGGCCTTGAGATTTAAATTAACAACTGGAAATTGGAAACTTATTGAAAAACATACATCTTCAGATTTACTTAAGGAATACTTCGAGAATATAAGCAGTATAAGGTTATATAATCATAAATAACAAAGGCGCGAGATGATTTCGAATCTAAAGTGTACATTTGATATAATACGTATACATATTCAGTATTTTATTTACAAAAAAAATATTGTTAATCATGCTGTGACTATAGGAAAGTCGCGGATTATTTAAGGGTCATCTACACCACAAAGTGAGAAGATAATTATAATTATTTTATAGTACGAGTATGTCGATGACCCTCAAGAATCATTTTTTTTATAATTTGATGCGTGTTCTTCAATTTTATATATTTCGGTTTTCGCAACTCTCAATGTAAAATTAATTTTTATATAACAGAATATTAGTTATTCTTTTTTATTTTATTAAAACTTAAAGTCTGTTCACTTTTAGTTGAAAGATAATTTCAGGTAAAGCCAAATGGCATATAAGAGTATTGTCATTTAATATAGATCTTTAAATAGCTTGAGAAGATCTAATACAAAAAATATTGAACATAATAATAAGAGTTCATAAATAGGTGTCACCAAAATATACAGACATAATAGTGAATTAAAATTCAATTTCTGCATAGATCATCGAAGTTATAGCATCTCTGTAAATTCACGGTTCGCATTTTGGGGAATGCTTATTTTCTGTTGCTTTACTCCGGATATGAGTTTGCGTTATGAACAATTTACTATAAAATTGAATCATGATGTATTTCCACCGTACACACCTTTCTGTGTATATATGTACATAGATGTATGTACATACATTTATATAAAATTCGATTTCTATTAAACTAGTTGCATATGGTTCCTCTACTTGCAATTTTCATTTAAAATTCATAAATATAATTTCGCAGGTACCTATATAAAAAGGTTTAATTTTGCTTTGAAATTTTGACAAGTACTGTTACATTTTTATTTTAAATATTTTAAAATTAATACAAAGTTAATTTGTTTTTTGAAACGATAAATGGTTATATTTAGATATAGGTAGCCAAAATTTCAATTAAAGTATAGTCTAATGATATGAAAAATAGCAATTTATACAGCTTTTACAGTTTTAATTGGAATTATTTAATGTGAAATTGTCAATTGCACATGATTTTTGTATATGTATATTACCTACATATATGTACAATATATGCTTGTATCATATACGAAATATTTTATATAAATTATATAATTAAATTAAATTAAAACTATGTATTTTGATTTTATATGAAAGAGATATTATTAAAATATATTATTTGATAATAATATTATTTTAAGCCTAGGAACACTTTTATATGCAGTTTAAAAATAATGTTTAAGCCCGTTATAATAAATACAAATTATAAATTGTATAAATATAAAAATATTTGATTCACACTTTTTTTTATTTGTTTAAATCAGCAGCACGAGCTTAACGTCACAATATTTACATTATGATTTTTATTATTGTTGACAGAAAAATAGTGTTAATTTTTATATATATGTATATGAATATATGATGTATTTAGTTTACTGGAAATATTTTTTTTTTGTGATGCAGAAATTAGCACAATATTATTTTTATTCATAATCATAATAGGTAGGTAAGTATTATGTATTTATTAACAAATAATATTCTTAAATAATACACTGACTAGTGGTTCTTATTGCGCACTATTGTTTTTTCTCAATTAGCAGATCATTTATGTTATGTATGTATGTATTTGTTATACAAGACGATCAAAGTTTATATTGACCAAGAGTAGAAAATGCTAATTTTTGAGTGACTAGGAGCAGGAGCGAGTGCTTAATAAAATCTAATGGTTGAATATAACACGCTATTTTTTATTTTTTTATAGCACATGCTAAAATGAGTTTTTAGCGACTTTTACTGTCAAAACTCGTTTTTATCCACTAGTTTTAGTGTGTTTTAAAATCTGATATCAAAAAAGAATATTAAAATACGTCTGAATAATTCCCAATGTTTAAATGCCTACATGAATACATGCATGAACTTTATTGTCAATAAACGAGTGAAATTTTCATGTCTTGTTAGAGATTATTGGAAATTGATAAAATTTATTAGATATACGATTATCATTTTGAAACAAAAACATATGTAATTATGTATATTGCATATGTATACCTATATTGTTTTGGATTGTGTGATCAAATACAATATAATGTGTTTAGTTTGGACTTCGAACAATATTTTGAATTTTATAACTGAATATTACAGTATGATAGTGTCATTGCAGGAGAAATAATGTTGGGAAGCTTTCGCACGTGACAATGCCAGAATTTCTCTAAACAAAGTAGATCTCAAATCACCTTCTTGTTAAAGTTTTGAAGTTTACAAAGTTTGTAATTAGGTTCCGTTGTAGTGTTGTAGCAAAGTATGTACATACAAGTAATATAGAAAATGTACGCTTAAAAGCGTATTACGTATGTATGATCAAGTATATATAAGACTTCAAGTAGTCAAGTACATATGCATATACGATCACTCAAAAATCAATCAATGTAAGCACACATACAAGTATATGTATATTTAGTATTTACTATAGTTGGATTGACGAATCTTAAATGTCACATGACAAATGGTGGAATATTTCCGATACATATGGTTTTATATAAATATATGTACACAGATTATTCCATTTATTTTATTTTAAACAAAAATGGAAGTTTTCTAAATTCTATTTTGAATCACAATTATTCAATTATTCGTCATGTGATATTAAAGTTATAACGTGATTACTATATATGCGTATTTCAACATTTTTGTTTAATTAATCAATTAATAATTTTAAATTTTGTAGAATAAACTGTATACTTTTCATATATTTATACAAACTATATGACTATTTATTTTGAAAGTATAATATAAAATGTAATAGGGTTTAAGCATTATTTAATGGGATCCAGTGAAAAAATGCGATTTCGAGTAAAATTTGTGTACTGTAAAAAATATCAATGTGGCACATAATAGCAAATTCTCATTTTTTAAAATCGTTTTAATGCTGGTATTAAACGTTCAAATATATGTATCAGCTTTAACAACGTTAAAAACTGTACCCAATTATTTTATTTACCAACTACAATTGTTTTTTTTTTAAATCCATTTCTATAAAAACAGTATTTTACGGATAAAATTTATGTTGTAAAAATGATGACGTTAGTATCCCAGGTATTGCAGGTTTCGTCGACAACGAACCAGTTTAAAATCGGTCACGATGCCTCGAAACCCGTAACTTATGGGATATATAATAAGCTTTTGTATAAATATAATCCTTGTTGACGTGGTACATTTTAAATTCGAATTGTCTATATGTATTTGTTTATCGATTTTTCGTTGTTGGTACAAAAAACAGATCTCTGAGAACGATTTTCGCCCCACTTGAAAAGCCCAACTATACGAAACCATCTTGAAAGCTTTCAGAGCCTTTACATTAAGATGCACTTGCCATTAGTAATCTGAAATCAGAAATTCCTAATAAAATTGCTGATGATAGTTTATAAATTATAATTGAGTTGTATACCTGCTTGTACAACCGTTTGATGTTCTATTATTCAAATTGGTTGTTTGTTTGAAACAATAATTTTGTGGCGGCACTCAATAAACCTAATTGATTTAAATCGTTTATTATGCTTGCACATATAGTTCATTATTTCTATTATAAAATAGATAATTTAATGATACATTATATTTGATGTTCACTTATATTAGTAAATGGAGCTTTTTAATTGATTTAGTAAACAATTTTACTGTAAACTAATTATATAGTTGACAGAAAGACATGAGAATACCTTAGTGCACGATGCATGTCAAAATTAATCGTTATTTTACACACGAAGGTAAAGTGTACCTACCTACTCGTTCATACATTTACGTAATAAAGGGCATCCAGTTCGTACATGAAAAAGCTCGTGAGTTACTTTAATTAATTAATTAATTTTCAGTTATAAGTAAATCTTTAAATGGTAAAAATAGCATATTTCGTGTTATTTTGGATTTTACCTAAAGTTGACATTACTTTTGAGCAAATAAAATATAAATGTATAATAAATGAATGCTATTATATTAGGCATTAGAAGTTTATTAAAAAGTAAGTTTGTTCGCTTTTTTTATACTGTTATTGAATTAATATACGATGATATCAAAATACTGGTATTATACATCATTATATTTTGTTTAAATAAAATGTAATTGTTCATATTATCCTGTAAGGGGTTAATGTAAATTCAAACTCAAACATCTGGAATTAATTTGTGAATATGTACCTATACATATATAATGCAAAACATGATTTGTAATGTTGTACTTACACAATTCCAGCATAATAATAATTTTGTTGAAACATGAATTATCGATTAATTCTTTGTAATTTGTTTCATTTAAAAAATTTTACTGTGAAAATTAGGGAAGTATCTTACTATAATAGATTTAAGTAAGTATACGTAAATGGAACAAACAGAATTTTCGGAACAAATTTTACCATTACATTTTTCTAACTTTGAAAGAGTTTGCAATAGTAATAACAATAATAAGAAAAAAATACAAGCAGTAATTGCTGAAAAAAGTATGACATCTGTAATATGGTAATCAATTCTCAATCACTTCTAGGGATTTATAAAATTATTGAGTTATTTTAGCTGTGTAAACATGTCTTCTATTGAAATTGAAAGTCTTTTAGGTCAATCCCAATTTTTTTTTTATTTTTATTCACTTACCTATCTATAATGCTCCCAATTTTAAAAGAAACTTCTATAGGACAGGTTTTGATTTTTTTCTCATTTGAAGAGTTTCTGGTTTATCATTATTTTTTACGAAAAAACAAACTTTCAAGACTAAAATACTTTGTCATAAGCAAATTATGCCATTTTCCACACATTTGAAAAGATTTGTAGTATTAATCACAAAAAATGTGATTTTCAGCAACCAGTTGTTGAAAAAACTATGAGATCAGTAACCAATTAGTAAATAATCGATAATAATTAGCAGCTTTATTAAAATCATTCAATCAGCATATAAATTTCATACACATATAGCATATATATAGATATAAATTTATGTACATACGGATATTAATAACAGCTTTGTTTTATTGTTGCATTTACCAACCAACAGTTTGTTATTACAATAATCGTTATTTGTTATTATTGTTAGATAAAATGAATTTATGATCAAATATAATCTTGTTTAGAGTTAATATTAAAATATGTACCTATTAGATGCATGTATATAGGTTAATAACAGACATACTTGTATTGTATAAATAGTAATTTAACAAATACATTTCCTTTAATTTAGTTACTGTTGTCAAACTATTTAATTTAATTTGGTCAAAGCTTCAATCATTTGCATAAATTCTCAAAAATTATCAAACAGCTTTATTCGCAGAGTTTGTGTTTAATTTATAAGTTTTATAGGTAACGTTTTCAAACTTTCTTTGAAAAGTAATTTTTAACTAGCATAAAGACGAAATTAAGTTTGTTTTGATCTAATGACGATTTTTTAATGTTTACCGATTTACATGTACCATGTATGATGATTGAAAAACTTTTCAAAATATGAATGTTGAAATCTTAAGATTTCCGGAATCATTTCAAATAAAATAATTTAAATACATATTAGAAAATTAGCAAATATAAAATTTAGAGGTAATTATGAAATTTTATAATATTGTGTATTATTTTCTGAGACTTAAATCAATATTCAAATTATAAAAATAGCGGAAAATCGTTAAGAATATAAATTTTATTTGCTCGACAAATTTTTTTCTAGTTTATGTACTTCAAGAATAAAAACTACATGCAAAATATCTGGTTCATTATAGTTCTCTTGAAAAGGTTTCAATGTGATTTATGAAAGTACACAATGGGAGAATAATTTATAAGCAGTGGATTTAATTTTTATCAAAGAACAAAATGAAATTTGTGAATCTTTTGGATAATACATACTTAATACATAAAAATATTGTATACTCATTCTCATACAATGCAATTTTTTCAAATCCACTCTTTGGCCAAGAGATTCATTATTATTACGTAAATCATAATATGTAGTTAAGGCAAAATTTTCGGAATATTCGTTCAATGGAAAACCGAAATACGGCGGAAATATTTGAAATTTTCAAAATACTCCCTTTTTTATTGGTGTTTGAATAAAGCGATCTTCTTCCAGCTTTACGAATACAGCCGATTGTGTTCGAGCTCTCATGTTTTTGCAAAATTTCGGTTATTATTATAAAAAATGAAAACGTATACGCGCGTAAAGAGTTAGAAAATTATCATTTTAGTTGGTTTTATTGGATGCATGGGGCAACCTTTAGGGCTAAAAGATTTTTAGGGACTTGGTTGGTTTGTGGAAGTGGAGATTAAGACCTAAATGTAATTATAAATAAATGCCAGAGGGCAGGCAGATATCTGATTACTAAGATGCGGCCGACTGCTTAAGCTCCGTCGCTTTTAAATCTAGTTACATAGCGCGGCACTGGGTTTCTAATTAACAAATTATTACAGACTATGAACGCACGCAGGTTAACTTGCACGTAGTCTAACTCTAAAGTAAACCCCTCGAAGTTGTTTCTCCGTTTTTGGTATATACGTACATATATGTAGACACACACGTGAAAATAAGATTTGACTATTTATCGAATTGATTTGAATACAATTTAATGAAGGAGGAAATTTATTACCGCCCCTTTATTAACATTATAATGAACATACAATTTGAAATTGATTTAGAATAAACAAATTTAATTACATATTGGAATGCTAAAATGCCATTTCTATCATTTATACAATTTATGTCTGCTTTATTAACCTGATGGAGTAGATATTAAATATTAGAAATTTAATTGGAAATTACGCGATATTTACACGCAACTATAAAATTTTGCTATATTCCTGTGGATTGTAAATTGTAATATGTTTTAGTACTTTTAGTAGAAATTGGAATAGTATACTCAAGGCTTGAATTTTCCATCGATCGATATTGGAAAAAAATATTAATATAATTAAAAATTAATATCATTCTTTCAATAATTAAAAATTTTGAATTTCATTTTTTTAGTTTTTTTCATATCATATTTGTGATCTAATCAAAATTTATATACTTGTAAGTCTATCTATGTTCTGTCGATTGATTATTCCAGAATCGATAGACTCAATTTTTTTAGAAAATTTTCACTTTAATGTCGAATGAGTTTGTAAAGATAAACATAATCTTGGGTGACAATTCGATAACTTCAAATTTTCGTCCCTTATTCATGTGGAATACTTATAAGGTTTTTTAAAGAAGAAATCAGAGTTGGGAAGTAGGTATACCTATTATAAAAATAATGATTTTTCGTTTTTGAGACAAAATATGTGGCTGAATAAAATTGCTATTCGTGTTTATTATATTAACTTTCTATGTTCTAAGTCTAAAACAACATGTTATTATTACGAAGTCAAATACAAATTGATTGTTTCAAATATTCATAAGTCTTTTAAAACTTTGTCTGTTATTATTTTGTTTTATGTAGTTGGAAAGATGTATATAATTTAATATTCATATAGTTGAGTGGCAGTTTAGTGGCGGTGGCATAAAATACGTCCAGCATTTCAGAATAAAATAAAATGTATAAGTATTTGTATTGGATATATGTATAGGAAGTGAAGAGATATTTTTAAAAAAATGTTCCAATTAATAACGTATACAAATTGAAATTTGAATTAATGAACCGTGAACGAAATGACACACACAGTAATTAACAATTTATTACCTAATTATTTTCAATTGCACAATATTAAATAAGTAAACATGTCACAAAAATAAAAATGTTTCCATTTCATTATAAGACATTTAATAATGATGAAATAATATTGTCGATTTCATGAGACCAATTCTTTGAATTCAATAATTTATGAAAAAATATATTGGCGATAAATCTATCAAATAAATATTTTTTTTAAAAGCCATTTATATAATGCGTAATATTGTTTGTAAATCAATTTGTAAAAACGTGATCCAATATTAAAAAATTTGTATATTGATTAAAATAGCAATTTAATAATACATAATTCTAATCCTGTGCAAACTATTATAAAGGTAAATCGATTAATTACTGATAGAT
Source organism: Oryzaephilus surinamensis (assembly GCA_004796505.1). Lineage (NCBI taxonomy): Eukaryota > Metazoa > Arthropoda > Insecta > Coleoptera > Silvanidae > Oryzaephilus > Oryzaephilus surinamensis. The sequence goes on along the minus strand of SSSI01007235.1, from coordinate 20,844 downwards.
TATCGGAAATGTGTTGTTCACATACCATTCAGTTAATTAGATTTTTCTATTTAGTTCCCTTTCAATTTCGTCGTTGGAGCAATTTTCTTTTACAGTACGTAACAAAAATTTTCATTTATTTTGTCATTTTAGATAATATACAAGTTCGTTTGATAAAATAAGCTGATGGGTGTTAATAATCTTTTCTAAACGTATAATGAATAATACATGAACGTAAAATGATTAAAATCACAAGTAATTCCAATAGAAATTTTCACTATACAATCCCATCCGTTCCGTTTACAATAATGGGTATTAAATTTGTGCATGCATTTTTTTTCACTATTTAATTTATAGTGCAATTGTGTTAAATGAATAAATAAAACATCTAAAAATAAACATAATACCATGAATTTATTTATACATATATTTTACAACAAATAATATAATAGCAAATAACGTAACAAATTAATATATCGTTGGATGCAATAATAATTAAAACATTCACAATTAAAACGGCCACCCCCCACATAACACATTTACTTACCCCTCATAATTTTTCACGAACATGAATTTTTTTATTATTTATGGATAAAACAACGATAGCGATGGAAATATCTTCATATATTATCATCATCATCATCGCAGTATGTGTACATAGTTTATAGGCGCTGCCAGTCGTCGCGACGCCACTAAAAGGACTGATCTGTTGAATCCCCAGCGTCGCGAATCTGTAAGTTTTCATATAGCGGCGCCTGTCCGTTTTAGCCCTCAGGTGGCTGCTTCTTCGGTGGGTTATTGTCCCCCACCTATTCACCGGAATTAAATGTCCACATTTGATATAATAAATACGCAGACCGTCTCTCTCTCTATACATATACATAGTACATATATGGGTATATGTATAAATTTGTATATATGTGTTGTCCGAGAGATGTTGCTTGTTCCTGTTGATGCTGCCTTCCAAGAAACTATATACCTATATATATGTTTGCACAACGATCGATCACACCCGTTAATATTTATTGCTTTTCAATAAAAATTATCTGATAACTTGATTAATGTAGATCTAAGTACACATTTTCCAGTGATTTCTTTTATTTTTTTTATTTTTTCTTTTAAATATCTACATTTTAATTAATTCAATTTGTTTTCAACGATGATTTTAATATTTATTTTTAATAGAAATTTTAAGGTCAATATTTTCTTTTTAATGAAATTGAGTTATTGTTTATTGCTGTATTTGCTGTGAGTTCATGAGGTTTTCTTAATAATGTATCAAACTAAGTTTGAATCAAACTTATATACGTAGTTCGGTGATTTCTTGGAAAAATGGAAATCCTAAATTGTTTGTTGAGCTTGATTCTATCATGAAATATCTATTTGATATTTTCACAATATAATGATTTAACAATAAAGTACGACGTACCAGGTATATTTAAAGAATTTATTCATGTTCCAAGAATTATTTTATCTATGTATGTATTTTTTAACTTTAGTGTATTATGTTTTCAGTTTTGATATTGTACTTGAGATGAGAGAAAAAGGTACCTAAATGCGGAATATGCAAAACACAACTAATTTTCTTTAAAAAAACTTCGATCATTAGATTTCAGGTCAATGTATGTAAGTGTGTTGTAAATTGTAATTTCGCACACAAAAAATATAAGATCTAGAATTAAAAATTAGCCATTATGAAAATTTGATCAATTTGATAAAATTGTTAAAATCGCGTGTTAAACACTATAGTTTATTCATACCTAGATTCATATTTATAAGGCTTAACTTTTTATATGTTAATTATTGTACGAGTACAATTTGTGTTTACGCACTTGACGCATTACACCTAATAGGACAATGTATGTAAACTGCTGGGATCGTGAATCGTGCACTCAGATAAAATGTGTATGCAAACGTCATCCTTAATAAGTAATTTACCCAAAAGGTTTTTTCTAATTATGAATAAAACATATAAAAAAAGAAATAAATTTTAAGTAAATGACATTTGCCTTATAACAAAATTTGCTATAGGTATAAGATCGTACTTATAATTCCGTAACAAAGAGATAAATTAATTTGTCACATTGCTTTGGTTTTTTCCGAAAGAACATGACATTTATGACAATAATACCAGGCAAATTGTCTATTTTGTATTGCATTAGCTATTAAAATGCAACACTGAAATAATTGACCAAATTAAAAAAATCCTTATAATACCAATAATTTTATACGTACCTAAGTACATATACGTATATCTACTAATCCTGAAACTATATAATAGAGGGAAAGTAGTTTTTGCATGTATAATAATACACCAAATAGAATAGTACGTTATGTGCGGTGACCTGCTATGTGATTTGTGGCAGATCGCATCAGAATGATAAATGATATCTGTCCAGACCACTCCATCCGTCCAAAGCCTGAGATTTGTGCAAGCGATGCTGGGCTAATGAGCGACCACCTGGTGAGTTTTAGGTTTGCTTAGAGAGCAAGAGAATGGTTATAAACTTAGGCAGGTATTATAATACGTGTTGAGATGAAGATCTAATGGTTTCCCTAATCAAAACAGGACTTTGCAAATTACATATCTTTGTAATTTATTTTCGAAAATTGTTATATTTGTGTACGTATATGCGGACGAGAACAATAGGATAACTAAAAGGTTATAAATTATTTGGAAGGAATCGTTTTAGTGCATTTTCCCTCTCTATCAACACCCAATTTTCATTTTCACAATAAAATTTTATCGTAGCTATATATACAAAATGTAGCACATTTTAAGTGCAGATTAGCCAAATAAAATGAATGGTTTATATAACAATCACAGTTACATTTGTATGTATGCTGTAAGGTGTAATGTAATTATCCTGTTTCCGGTGCAATTGCACCTACATACTGCACGTGATTTCAAGCTAATTAACATTACACTTGAACCAGCTTTTACCCAGCACTTATGTTAAATCTACATCGAAAATTAAATGCAAATGAATTTTATTAAATGCACAAATGATTAGACTGTAATAAAATCCGCATTATTATGCAATGAATCTAATACTCTACTCTAGAGGGCAATATTTGAAAATGAGTTTACAGTAAATGGTCTTCTTGGACGCCTCCAATATACGATGACAAAATAATATCTAACACAGTATAAGTACTATAAGTATAAAAACTTTTCCATCAGATTATCCAGTGTTTATTTATTGGAAATTCTTTACCGGTAATAGACGATTTACGAAATATTGCCAGCATAATAAAGTTTTTACATCAGATTGAAATTAAAAGAGTGATTTATATTTTATTACGGTATTTGAAAAATGCGATCTGATGGTTTTATAGATAACATTTTGTGGACAACCATTTTTACTCAAAAAAAAATATTTAATTTATTAAATACAACTTTTTAACAACAGATTTTAAAAGTTTATTGGATAATAGTCTGAAAACGTTGCTCACAATTTTTTCAAAATTTACAAATAAATAATTTGAGTTATCTGGTAAATTTTCAATTTGTTAATTTGTACTTATGGGTATAAATATATAACAACTTTTTGCTTTACATGCAATAGCAATATTTCATTTCAATAAATAGCTTATAAAAAAATTAAACAACTTTTAACATTTTTAGATGTATTTTCATAAAATACTAAACTTTTTCAACTGTGTAAATGTGACTTCTTTTGAATGTGAAAGTTTTTCACTTCAATACGAATATTGTGTATACTTCAAGAAGTCTAAAAGTCTAATAGTCTATAATTAAACTTACGCTATATTAGCCTAATATGTGAATTAAAAAACTTGAGGTATTTAAAAAATATTTTTTGGGTAAACATAATTTAAATTAAAATTCAATACGTATATAGAAATAATTTTATAAAATTGTAGTCACAAATTTTTTAATTTTATGCAATTAATTTGAGAGAAGAACCCTCCGTCAAATTTTTTTTTTATTTACAAACATTTTTTCATCATGCATTATTAATAAATTAAAGTACCTGCGCCTATATAAATATTCGTTGAGCGAATTTTGTGAATTAGAACAATATAATATTTTTTTGTGTACAACGTATTCATTAATATTGACTTTTTCATTTCGCTACCATTATATCGAAAATTCGAAATGTTTCAATTTCGAATAAGTGTTCCAATATCGAAATCACACAATAGTATCTATCGAACAGACTGTTATAGTTCCATTATCTAGAATGGGTTATTATTGTCAGATATTTGCGCATTTCCACTTGTTTATTATTTCCAATAAGACATTAAATTTTTTTATTGATTAAATAAATTGATAAAGATTCGTGCAACAATTGTGTGTACATGGTTGTGAAATTACAAAAACGTTTCACATTTATACTATGAAAATATATATCCCAGGTTCAACATTATTCATACATATATGAATATTCAAACCATTTTTGCTCGACTGTGTAAAAAATTGAATGAGGTTTATGGATTGCCCAAAAAGTTCAATATAAAGAGTTTAAATAAGATGATGGTGGTGATGGATCACATTTACAAGTCGTTCCGCAGAATATGTCAAGCTGAGAGAGCTGTATCATATGTTTGGTCGTAATTTTCCAGCCGGTTACTGTATCGGAACAGGGCATTCTTCTCCCCGGTTTTCTCTCTGAAACTCCTGATCATGGAACGCTCCGCAGATCACAGCACATTTGTGGATATACATGTATGCACTTTACGAAAACTCCATATAGATCCATATATAAATGTATATAGGTGGTTGTTGTGGTGGTCGATAATCGTCTGATGTGATTTTATAGATGAAGTACCCCATCCGCCGTTTTACAACAGTATTAGTGTCAATTTTAAACGAGCCGAAACAAAGTTGTTTTAAAAGGCATCCATGTGGTAAACATTATAGAACCAGATTATGTTACCTTTATGTGGTTATGGGGTGTATTATGTATTAATGTGGCCATATTGTGGATATGTGGATAGGCATAATCACACAGAATATTTCCGCATACATGCTTATGTATGAAATTAAACAATTTTTATCTTTTCGTTTCAACCATCATCATCCAATCGATTCCAGCCGTTTCGTTGACTTCAAAGATAATTTTAGGTTTTCACACTACCATATTCTTCTCTATTTCTTCTTGATGAAACAATACCTCTCATATATGTATTTATTTTATAAAATGCGACAAAATCATTCTTATTCATTTTAAATAGTTTCAAACATAATTATATCTTGAATCGCTCCTGTTCGGAAAATATCCTCCACATTTTTGCCATCCACTTTAATTTACAATAAATAATATTTTGTAGTTGTGTATAGTTGGGTTATAACATTCAGCATGTTTGTGAGCATTTTGACATGAAGAAAGGAAACATTGTTTTGCCAATGATAATATCATTAGTGAATAGTAACTGCACAGAAGCCAAAGTGACAGTATGACATAATAATAGACCGTACATGAGTTGTGTGTGTGTGTGGAACACACAGTTAAAAGAGAAGGGTGTGTATTAACATTGGTGATGACAATGAATAAACTGCATTGGTATCAGAGAACAAGTTTCTCGCGCGAACATGGCGATTGTTGTAAAAGCAACTCGATTACAATGTAATCTGAAAGTGCTTTGTTCATCAGTTCATGTATACGTGTACGAGTATATGTATATACTGATGATGTACAGTGTGTTTGGTTGGCAAAATGAAACCACATACAGCTTTAAACATAAAATCATTCACACGTACGCCTATTTATTATTATTGAACATCGATATAGGTCACACAATGTGACATACACAGGATTAACTTGACTATATATTTTTACCGAATTATATTAAGCGATTTTATTACGTTTTAAGAAAATTGCCAATTCATTGATAAAATAAAACGGATTTTCAGCAAATAGAATAGAATTGGATTGTATTGAATTATACAACAGGAAATTGTAGATGACCAACCGGATATGTGGTCAAATATAATTATTTAATGTGTAGATAATAAACATACTCGTATTTTCATATAATAATGATGATGATTCTAGCGGTTAGGATTATGCGAATATTTATTTATAATATGAACATTATACGTTTACAAGTATGTTTTTCTAAAATTAGTTTAACAATTTCACAATGGCATCAGATTCATATTAGTATTATAGAAGTAAATATCAAAAGATAAAAGTTTGTTCTGATGTGCTTTTTTAAAAAAATTCAAGCCGTTTTAACGAAATTCTTCATTTATATCGTTATATTTCTTTTCAATGAAATTACTAAATTTTTTATTTCAATAGAATTTTGATGTAACTTGTTAAGATGATATAAACGTTATTGTGATATTGTATTATTAATATAGAACACAAACTAAATATCCCAAAGGAATATCCTTCTGTAAGTAATTGTACATGATGGAAGAGACAATTCCTCAGATGCTAGATTAGTTCCAAAGGAGTGTTACACTCACAAATAATAATTTAGACAGTTCGACACAGTTTCAGCCATGTTCATTCTTAAATATTTCATATAAACGAATAGGTTCCATCATTATACACGGATCATTAACGCTACAGATGTGTAATTAAACTTGTACAAGTATGAAAAATTGTGGGATAGTCAAAATAAAATTTTAAAATTAATTTGTCCTTTCTAACATATCTAATGGGTCATCTATGGCTTTTAATACTATTCATTTATTTCATAAAGGTTTTTTATCCGGATTTTCTACATATGATCCCCCTTTTCACAAAAACTAATGCCATCATGAAAGTCAGTATAGAGGCAAGGCGTACTTCCTTCAAAGTTAGTTCCAATAAGACCGGAAGAGAAGTTGTAATTGAACTGAAGCCATGGCGTTAAGGGCCCTTCGGAACGATTCGATTCTGTAATAAACGTTTTCTGTCGTTCAATCAAGAGAGAAATGCTGAAATGTTTGAATGTTCGGACGTTAACAGTTTGATTATACGTGTTGTTCTATTTACTATTTGGTGATGGGTAAAAGCAATTCCCTAATTTATTAATTTCTAGTTGCTTGTATATATCGGGAATCAGAACAACAGACAACGAAAAACAGACTATTAAAAGTTTTCGTTGGGATTTCTTAATTTTTATACATTTTTACATGCTGAAACGTAGAATTTTTTACTGAAAATTCCTTTATCCATTCATTTTGAACATTTTGATTAATATATAGAAACGTTAATAGTTTCCATTATGACTCACAATTATTCGATTAGTTCGTACAATTTTGTCATGTGACATTAAAGATATAACGAGACAAGTGTATATTTTGCTATTTATTGAACAAGATTTATACGACAACTTTATGAAATATTTTACATTATATTAGAATAATAAATATATAGGTGAAATTTTTCGAAATATAAAATCTTTCCGCACGTAGATATATAATATATCTGTATCACCCTTTTGGCAGCATTTAGGTTACACAAGGATTGTAAAATTCAAAGGATGCGTATAGTAACACATGAAATTTATTCAAATATATTCCATCTGTAACATATATTTGATTTGTTTGGTCAACAATAGTACACTCATCACTCATTTCTGCAACACAATCCCTCTTATATCCATTTCTATCTTGTTCAGTCTTCATATAGCTTTCCTGTTCTGTCAGACACGTCTATGGATATATAGAGGAGGCGTTACAGTTAATTTTATATGGAAATTGAATTCGGGCTTGATTTTGGAGAAAATCTCGTCCAGTAAAGCTGTATAAAGCTTGTGGACCTGCGACCGCTCTATTCTGCCATATATCTAATCATTTGTACAAGGTAAATGAAAATCTTTTAAAATTAACCAACATTCCCATTACACTATAGATATATATACACAAAATGAATTTCTAAACCGAAAGACACGCACTTGTAATTAGTAATTACCAAGAAAAGTCATCTGTGTCAGATTTAAATTGAACGTTTAACAAAATTGTGGGATGTGTTGCGAGTCGAATTTGTTCACGATTTCCATGCATTTATAATAGAAAATATTTATTTTCAAATAAAAATTAAATTTCAGATGATCATGTTTAGTTGTTGTTTTGGCAAAATGTTATTCTAGCCCAAAAATTTATTGTACATGAACAAAAAATTCTTAAATTAGCGAATATTTAGTTAAAATTCAGTGGCTTCATTAAAATTCATTAATTTCCTTTCTTTAGAAAACGAAATGTTTGTAGGCATTGTTTTGAAAATGTTATTGTTTGAATGAAATTCACGTTTTAGAGAGTGAGAGAGGGTGGTACCTGAAAGGCATGGCTGATAAAACTATTCATAAAACTTTGTAAACGGTTATGAATAGTATATAAGTTATTCATAGTAAGAGCTTCAAATTGGATTTTAAATAAATTGCTTTCGCTTCTATTTACATCTTCTTATTGCATCATCTATTCCTCTTCGTCGTTTTTTTCCTCCCTACACTCTTTCCACAGCGTCCCTCTCTCTGTACGTTTCTTAGATTTTTTTTTGCAAAACGTACCACCCAGTTTGTCGCCAATTTGCTATTTACTTTGTGGAATAGGGTAAGTATGCAAACTTACGTAAAAGTAATTGAATTATAAGTAGTCGTACTTTTTTTTAACGAAAAAATTATATTTCAATTTTCAAACTATTTTCAGTTTATTACAACTACATAATTATGTTAATAAATACAAAATGAAATAAAATCCATCAGTAAATAAATTAATAAAAATTTCACCGAAATTATTTACATCAGATTTCACCCCCTCAATAATAATAACAACGATGCTTGTGAAAGTGTGCGTTTCATCTCACTCCTGTGTGCAATGTGCATTTAAATCAACAACACAGCTTACCAAATATTCTTTCCACATTAATAAATTCAACTTTATTTAGCACACAATATATCAAACTATACAGATACGTACAAAATTCATGGTACAGAATTCGAACGATGGATGTATGTACGAATCTGTGTGTGGGTGCGGATTTATTTACTGCCTCACTAAGGCCAAGTCCGAACTGATAGAAGGATGGAAGTGCATGAATTGGAAGTGAATCAGGTAATCAGGTTTGTTGGGGACATATGAGTTAGTGTCACGCCCTTGTCGCTGAGGCATATCTCCCGTTCTGCCATCAGGCAAGCAAGCCAGGGGATCACCCCCTCACTTCGCCGCCTTCCTTCCGTTCACTAATTTACCTACCGTAAACACACGTAATGCACATTTGAAAATGTTTCCGTGTACATCTATAAAAACAGTTTTTTTTTCATTGGGAGTAAATGTAATCATTGCCGTGTATGTAAATAATGGGCTAGAGACGCTGCGCTGTATTGTTGTCTTTTTTCGACTCTAATTACATTCAGGGTCTCAGCATCTATTTCATATTAAAATTACCTTTTTGGTACATTAATGCCAGTATTAATGAAATTATTATGGTCTCCTTAGTCAGAAATGGAAAAATATATAATATTGTTACTTGGAATTATATTACACAATTAGGGATTTCATAAAAATAATAGTAGCTAAATATTAAAATATAAAAATGTGTCTATGGTAAAAATTGTATGTGTGTCATATCCATTATTTAAAATTAAATAAAACCATTCACTATTTATTATTATGTTCATAAATTTCGATTGAAATAAATAGGACTTAATTAAAAATTTTTGAGAGGAAATGTTTGTTTAATACAACAATGTAATTTTATATAAAATTCAATTTGAACCAAAAAGCTTTTAAATAATTATTTATCAAAAAGGAAAATGAAAATCAAAATAATATTAAAAAATATATATCAATGATATATACAGGGGGACACACATTTGGAAACTTGAAATTAACAAAATTAGGAATAAAATAGTTTAATGATTTCAAAAAAAATTAACTGAGAAGCCACATTGATTGTTTGCCAAACAGGCCAAATTGGAAAATGTACGTATAGGTACTACAACATTAAAAAATTTTAAAAGCAATTCATTTCCACCCTTGAAAGTGGTAAAATAAGAAGAAACTACTACGTTCCGTTTAGCCTTAGAGAAAAATACTTATAACATTGCTTTAGGGCAATTCGTGTAGTAATTGAAAAATTTTTTACTTTACTCCCTGTATATGTTTATATGATTTATATTAGTTTGGAGTGTATTGTATACTTTAATTCAGTTTTAATAATAAATTAATTAAATTTTGTATATTGACTATATTGTATACTACAATTAAATACCTAATGTAATAATACAAATTACAGTGAAAGTTGGTAATTTAATTAAATATCAATTTTGAGAAGTAGATCTGTAAATAAACAATATTATTAAATACTGCAAAGTAATTCGAATAAAATAATTATATATTGAATAAAAACGAATATAATTGTTTGTTTTTCAATAAAAAAGAATTAAAAAATGTCCATATATCCTAGGTGGTGCCACAGTTAATTCAATTGAGTGAAATAGTTAATTGAATCGAGCAATCATTGATCCACATCCACTGCTATATAGACTATAGATTAATATACATTCATTTCAAATTGAACTAGGATTGGTTTTAAAACGGAAATGTTAACTTTGATCTCAGTGAAAATAATGAATATAAAAAAGTTTTTTTTACAAACTTGACCAGGCTTCCAAGTCCACTATGACGGTCCACTGAACAGCGATTGTGTTTTTGCTCTCATGTATGAGCCTCACTGAATCTCTGCCGCTTTCAAGAGAGATTTACCTATAATATTGTTAGTGGAATATACACATACATTTAAAAATATTGTATTATATGTAGTTTGAATTAACTAATATAATATTGATTGGACTAAAAATAGTAGTAGGAAATAAAATGCAAACTAAAAAAAAACTAGAGATTTCTCCATATTGTGCTAATGTTAATTAAAATTATTTACATGTTCTACACTTACATAACTTACAGATGTATTTACAACAAAAATGATATTCTACATACATTTATATGTCATCATCCAATATGGATAATAAAAGAAAACACAAAATAAAATAAAAATAAATTAGCATTTCATACTTTAGATACTTTAGAACTACATATTTAAAAATAAAATTGATATTTCTGTGCAAAACATACTTATTTACAACTATTTTAAAATAATATATTTTTCATTTTTAGATTTACTGGTAGGTATATTCTGAATTGCATATTTCAGTAAATGGAAATACTTCTAAAGCAGCAGCATAAAAAATTTTATTATAAAACAATATTATTATGTATGAACGAGTAGTCAAATGTGAAATCTTTAGTGTTGTGCTACTTTATGTTCGTGCACTGAAGGTTCATAAGCAAATTTCCATATATCAACAAGACAGACTGAAGAGTGAAAACGATAAAACATCATTAATGGTATACACATATGCCCAATAATGGACCATAATTCGTAACCGTAAAATCCATATCTGTCATCTTGGTAACCGTGCGATTTCACTTCAAACGTTGATGTTATCCACATAGCAACATTGCTGACAATAAGAAACGTTACCAATTCCCTGCCCGGTTTTTCATGTCTTAAATCTTTCGAATTACTACAACGTCTCAAACCGTCCAATATAAATGGCGTCTGAATTAGAACTTGTGCCATCTTTAGAAACAAAGAAATATATTAAATTGTTATTCTCTCTTTATGTATTATGTATATTAAATACTTACTTCTAGTATAATAAAACTTATCCCCAACGGGCTTCTTGCAGCTATAGCTGGAATTATGCAAAATAGACTATTCAAGAAAAATGCTGGCATACATATGAATATCAATAAGTCGTCCAGAAGATTGTGGTGGTTTAAATTATAATCTAATTTCGTTATTTGTCGATAAGCAAATATTGCACTAATTGTCATTAGGGACATGAGTATAACAGAATGAACTTGATTTATTATAACACCAGCTTGAATATCATCCCTAAAAGCGGAATATTTATAGTTAAATATAAAAAATTGTTTAGATTTAGACAGATTGAATTTTTTGGAAAGTTTTGGAAATGTTGGATTGTAGAAATATAATATACTCACTCATCATTGATCGCAATGAAGAACAATATAATGCTAGCAATTGTTTGTACCATTATGACGATACCACCAAAGAGACCCTTGTTTGCGGAGTGACAATCCGCATGAATGACAATGTTACTTTCTAGATTATCATCATTTCCTGATGGTGTATTTTGGTGTCGTTGGTGACATGTTACTTCTTCCTCTTGTTTACACTCACCAATATTCTGCCATATTATGAACAAAACACCAACTAAAATCAATGTTTAACAACAAGTTAATACACAGTATCATCAACAAAATTTCATTAAATTCATATTAAATAGTGATGTGTCAACAAAACATCAAACGTTTACATATATATTGTTTCCAAAGCACAACATTATCGACGTAAAAACATAACTTTATAATTATAAACATGAATAATATAGAGAAAATTCGATATAAAGAGTAAATTTATATTAGCTTACCAACAAGTATGCTGTATTCAACACTAAATGGATACAAGTATGGTGAATAATTCTTGTAAATTGTTTTCAAGCTCTCATCACCTTCACATGATTGTGTAAATTTACGAGCTGTTGCATTTAAATAAGATGTTAATAGTTTCGCACCGCGTTTAGTGTAAGAAGTAAGTGGTAGTGCTATTGGATGTTCAGATAAAAAACTAATTTCTGATATTGCTTGTCTTAAATTATCATCACTAGAGTCATCGTCGTCATCATAATCATGATCATCACTGTGATTTGAAATTGATTCAACTGTTTCACGGAATATCGTCCATACCCAGAAACAAAGACTTGACGACAAACAATGCATTATACCAAACCGAGCTAAAGCTGCATGTCTATTTATAATAATCTTAAAGAAAATAGGATTATTGTCTTCTATGTTTTGTTTGTGAGTTTTAACTTACATTGGAATATTTAAAAATAAAATACAGTAAAATGAATGAATAAATTGGATAAACAAAATCCAGTATTAATGTTGCCACACTGGCACATTCGTAAAAAGCTTCACCACTTGATGTTAAAAATACTATTTGATAGCCTAGTAAGACACCACTGTGTATAAGATGGCCCAAACAAAATCCTTTAATAATTCAAATAAACTGTTGATAATGGAATATATTAATAAGTTTTGTTTATATTTACCGGCGGCTCCAATGTTCAAATAAATGTTTGCCGAATGTTCATCTTTTTTGAGGCAATAATGATGTTTTAATTCGTCAACTAAAACGGATTTTGGAAAAGCTATATTTAGTTGATAATTTCCATCTGGTGTTTCTTTCATTTCAAATTCTTCTTGCACATTTCTGATATTTTCTAAATATTTATAACGTTTCTTCATATATACTGTTATATCTATGGTCAGGTACGAAACATACAGGAGCGCTACCAAAACTAAATATAGGCTGAAAGTCTGAAAAATTAGAAATATTACGTGGGTAGGTATATCAAAACAATTGCCAATATTCTGGTAATAAATATTTAATAAAAGATTACCGATTCGTATTCGCTTTTCCGTTTATGTTAATATTTAAGGGCGCATTTAAACCAAGCTTTTTCCCATCTTCATTTGCCTAAATTATTCTAGTGTTTTGAAAGGCTATATACACTAGAATTTAGGTGTAAAAGATATACCTACGTTGATTTTGATCGCAATAATAAATACCAGCATATTCTCATAGTAATTTTTGATAAACGTTTATGTAAATTTAACATAACATTCACTTACCTCAGCAAGAGGATTATCTTCGTTTATAACATCGCTAACATATACGGCAACACCAACAGTAATTATGAATAAAGCGTAGACACCGCTCAAGATTTTTGTGAGAAGTTCTCTAAAAGGACAAAAAAAATCTATATTAAAGTAGATATTAATACCTATACGTCACTAAAATACCAGGAGCCAATATTTTAATCCTAATTACACTTAATAGTTTATTTTTACAACATAAACGAATTCCTTTATTTCGTTATCATTGTTTTCAAATCGTTTTGAAAAGTAAGTACATGTAGTAGGTACCTATTTGATTGTGATTAAACATTGTTATCGACTAGATTATCTAAAAAAGTTTTATTTTTGTAGTTGCATTCTTATGTAATCAGAAAAGTATTAATTTTATCCAACTGTAGCAAATTATGTACCGAAATTTCCACTAGATATAGATACGACTAGAATAATCTAATACATCTATATTGTATAGTAATATTATATAGGATACAATAAATGTTCATACTATAGTCAAATGGATTATACAACATTTTGGTATAGCTGGTGGATACGATTACAAAAGAAGATCAATTAGGGTGCCCCTGAATAAACTATGTGGAAATAATGGCCTATATATATTATGTGTAATTGCGTCTACGAGGAAATAATAATTACGTTTAGAATTTTGCATTGTCACTACACTGGCATGTCATTACAGCTCAAAATTATTGTAAAATTAATAGAATATAATATGTATAATATGCACAGGAATTGTATGTAGTAAAATATTATGTGGAAACTGAAATTATTTATGCAATTTAATTCGTGCATCAACTATTTACGTTTTATACTGTTTTATTATCAAGTTGTGTAAAGTAGCTTAATGTTCAGTGAACCTTTCAAAAATAAAAACTTTTTAATTTAAATGTATGTACCTATATATGTACTAGTATTATATCTCGATTTTTTTTCTATTTATTAATGTTTTTATCATAATTGAATTTAAATATTTTTTTTCTTTTTTGTTCATTTATAATACACTCATTATAAATATTAACCGTGTATTATATATAATAAGGTTAAATAACAGTTTTCTATCAATCATTTGGTGTTTGGTATTCGGGATACCTGAAAATGCGTTTTTTCTCTTCCGGCGATGTGGATCGGTTGTCGGTCGAACTTTGCTGGGAAGGCGATGGCGTGTGCGGCATTGATTCCTCAACTAAGCTGCGTCCACCAGCATCTGCTGGATCGGTGGAATAACCATGATTGATGTAGGTTCCATTGCCTATTGATGAGTATAGATCCTGTTGGCTGCTTACACTATGTTGATGGTGCCGTTGTTTCCTGTGATTGTTATCTTTTTGCGAGAAAGAGAAAGGAATACATAATTTATATATTCTTTTCGTATAAGAACATCCCTTACCTAAAATATCATCAATTGATGTGGCTGTTAAATAATTGTTGTTATCATTATGATTGCTATTATAACTGCCCGATGGCAACACTAATTGCATCACCATATTTTCATTATTTGAGAGACTGCGTTTCTGTAAACATATTGAATATTTATTAATCAACTTTGGTCGAATAAATGTACCGCACATGATTAATTGATGTTGATGGTAAAATGACATATTCTTGTTTATGTATATGCATTTAAATAAAGTTTTCATTTTAAACAAATACACACTACAAAATGTTGGGTTTTCTGAAGAAATACTGTTTTTACACATTGTGGCAAAGAATGTTATTATCTTTCGTATTGTTGTTTGTCAGTGAATGAATATTTAGAACAATTGTTCAATAGTCATGACATTTGATGCAGATTTCACTTAATAATAATTGATGTAGAATTTGAAAATTAAAAAAAAACATTCAAATACAAATTCTGTTTTGCGAAAAAAAAGTACATCTTCTTTTAACTGAATCAAGTTTTTATTCGGAAATTAATAATTACCTGTTAATAAAAATATTAAACTTAAAAATATAGTTTCAATTTTGAAAATAATAGAAAAAAACTCTCTCTCTTCTATTTGATTTAGAGTTAGCAAATCACAGTTCTATTCCAAGGTGATTGATGCAATAATTTTTTCTATAGATTAAATCTTAATTGTGGATATACATAGATTGAAAATATCAACTTTCAAATAACACTTACAAATTTGATAATGAACAGATTTTTACATAAATGAAAATATGGACAATGGGACAATGGCAAAAAATTAAGCAAGGACAACAAACATGAACTAAAATTATTGTGAAGTAAATGTGTAGCTTTATAGCGGGAAAACCTCTGTATTGTATGGAGCGGTAAATCAGTTTGGTTCATATGAAAAGAAACTGTTTTTCACAGTTAGAGAATTACGCAACAAGAAAAAAACATAGTAAATAATAAGATTAACGAACCATCTAAAACTATAGCCGCCCCACCCCCATAATATTAAATAACAATAAATTAAATATGCTCATTGTACTTTCGCTACATTTTTGCAAATTGTATCATAAATTCACTTTCGATAATTACATACGTTAAATGTGTGAATTTACGTATTTTTAAGACGTATATAGATTATAGAATATAGATAACTTAATCAGGTATTTAGTTATAGTTTTTTAGATATAACTTCATCAAAACTAATATGATTTATGTAGTTGGTTATTAATAATATTTTTATTTTTCTAATATGAAAACAAAATCATAGAGAAATTTATCATTATAAGATGTTGGTGAATTAGGTACAAAACAATTTACAAAAAAACATATTATAAATGAAAAAGTATCTATATATTCAATGTAATTCTAAAAGAACTGAGTTTACCCTACATAACATATTCTGTATGTGAATGTATGTAGGTAGTTAGGTACATCCATATTGTTCTATGCAATTTACAGAGCGGTATTACATCAACGTCATGCATCGGTTAACAATTTAAAATTTGTAACAATTATTTACTATTTCATGAAATAGTCATTTTCGCAACATCATTGAATTGTTATAGCATTGTAAGTTCTGGAAAAAAATAGTATCAATTTACTATTAACAAAACTGAATTGACTATTGGAAATAATTGTTTAAAATTCATTTTTGATGTTGAAACATTTACGTTCACCATAAAATCTATATGCAAAATTCTCATAAAAATTACACAAAAATGTAATTTATGGTAAACTTCTATAGCATGAAAATAAAAACTTCGAAAATTAAATAATAGGAGTAAAGTCTTTTAATTGAAAATGAAACTATTTCGTATACGATATTTTGTTTTAAAGCAAATTTAAAAATATTTCATATTTATTCTTAGATAATGTTTTAGGGTCATTTAACCTCTGGGTATTTTTTTAAAATACTTCTTTAAGTTTTTATCCGAGAACAAATTATTGATCAAAATTTTCAGGGGATTGAAAACCCTAGGACACTTTCTTACCATATTAGTTCTGACCGTTAAATAACTCAAAAAGTAAATATATACCGAAACAAAAATCAAATAAAAGACGGAAAAAAGAAATATCTTGATTAAGGACCTGATTAGAGGTTGAATGGTGAATAGAGGAGTTGATTTTCCGTCTGTTAGATTCGCTTCGTTTGGATGTACACTTTATAGTGAAACACAAATCAATTGCTAATCTATCACTTTGGCACATTCACAAAATTGGGAAAAAAATCATTAACTTGAATCAAAACTTTCATTGACACTTTGTATTTTTCCTATATTTAGTATTAAGTTATTAACTGGTGTTGGCATAAAATGCGCCCAACATTGTCTGCAATAAGTAAGTTAGTCTAACTTAACAATAATACAATTGCATTTTCTATAACTTTTGCATAATCTTCTCCTTCTTCAATTTTATTTGCAAATGAATTAGCCACGCTATTATAGAAGTTGGTTTTTAAATTTGGACATGTTTCAATTATGCTGTAACATGCCTTGCACTTTTGCTTGTTAATAAGTGAAATGTAATTATGTAGCGTGAAAATTATTTTTAGTTTGATTTCACTCTCTTTTTTGCTATAACAATTATTTTATGCAAAATTCCATTCTCTATTAATACTACCTTTAATAGTTTTTGTTAATTACATTTGCATTAATATGAATATGTACATATGTGAATATTTTTTTTCTGTTTTTAGAGTTTTTCATGCAAACGTTCTAATTATTTTCTAATTTTCTTCGTTCTGCAGCATCATTTTATTAATTTTCGCGGTTTATACAATTTTAAGAAATAACAAAAAAAAGAGTTTGTGCAATGATAGGTTTTGAATTTATTAGATAAAGAGTATTGCATTTTTAATTAAAGAATTGCCATTTTATTGCATTTCATTATGTTTGTTTTCAATTTTTTTTATTGCTTAAAGCAGATTTAATCTTTGTAATAACAATTATTTGAAAAATTACCTCGTACTCTTTTTTGCAGTGGACAATAGAAAAAAAGATGTTTGTACATTATTTATAAATATAAAACAATAATAAAACGTATTGTACGTACGTTATTGGTACATATATACGTACATATACGTATGTATATGTTTTTTTGAATACATTGATATTTTAATCTCTTTATTGCTTTATTATTTATTTATTTTTTCAAAACACATTTTCTACACAAACATAAAAATATAATAATTAAAATATCTGTTCTGAAAACGTAATTCATACATTATTGTTTATTAATAGTTTGATTTGATTTTGAAATTATGGTATTTTGATGTTTAGTACAGATTTAGATGTTTAAATAACATCCGTATTTGTAAATGAACTATTCGTATTTGTCGAAATGAATTTTATTACAAAAGGTCATTGTTAGTCATAATTATATAGGAGGTAGGTGATTAAAATAAATAGTTTTAAAGCTTGCTTACACAGACCTTTGTATGATTGTATCATTACTCTACAGTCCGAAATCTGTAGTCTTCAGTTTATTAGAAACTGCAGACAGAAACTTCATTCATTTAGCAGAGAACTAAAATATGGGGGGAGTAGGTATTTCAAATTTTGACAAATTGTCAATTGTTATTGGTGTTTATAGAATTTATGCTTTAAATACCAATACAAAGGCTGCATTTTTTATGTTTTTCCGAAAACCACCGATGGTTTTGGTCCAGTTCCGAGCGAATATAATATAAACTGTCTCAACTCTCAATCCTATTCGGTCTTAAAATTCTGTCTGTTGTCATTCTTTGACTTATCAACTCTAATTGGCCAGTCTTTAGTTTTTAGTCTTATAAGTTGAAACACAACAATTTAAAGACTAAGGCCCGGTCTATCCACCTCTTTTTAAATTTGTCCTGCCCGTAATCTCTATAGAAACAATTGTTTTAACAAACATATCCAAGGAAATTACGTATTTCAAGGAAGCAGAATAAACTTACAAGAAGGTGGAAAAACTGGGGCTTAAGTTGCGAACTAAAACTAAGAACAAAGACTTACGGCTGTGCAGTGGCCCCTTTTAACGCTAAATGATAAAATGAATGATTATTTACCGTTCTGGATGCACCGTTGGCCAATTTCATTAAATCTCCTGTAGAATTTGATTTTCTTGGAGAAGCAAGTTTTCTGGGCGCTATCGTAACAGAAACTAGTCTTCGCTTTTGTCCTGGTTGAGATCTAATGTAAGAGGCATGTGAATGAATCGATGGCGCTTCAGAAAACACAGAATCATTATCTCTCTAAAAAATGTTTAATTCAAATATAATTGTTAAAAATTATTCGCCAACTTACTTCATTTGGTTCCTCATTGATAGAAATAGACCTTAAGGGTCTAATTGTTACTGGTTCTTGGTTCATTTCACTTGTTAGCACGAAATAAATTTTAGGAGAGTATAATTTTTCTGATGACAAGATATGAGTAAATGTGAACAAATTTCAATTTGGACTTTTTTATAATACAGTAGGTAGACAAGATTAAGTAAAATTGTATTAAAAATTTATTGCCCATTCTCATTAAAGACTTAAAAAAGAAATACGTTATTTTTATGATAAGATCATATCTTAATATTCTGTTGATAATAATATTAAATGATTTACCTAAGTATATGATCCGGTTAACATGAAAAATATCTATAAATATTTATAAATTTTTAGTTTATAAAATTATAAGTGTATTAATAAGTTTTTAAATAATTTGTAATTATATTAAATATGCGATAATGCATTTATCTATTTTAAGTCATGTAGCTCTATAAGTTAATTCCGTGTCTGATGACGAACCTTAGACATTAATTTGTTTCTCAGTTAAAAATTGTTTACTCACAATCATATACTGTCAATTTAAGATTTATATTGTTTAAATTTTATCCGAAACTTTGTATAATCATGGTGTATATAAATGTGCATTTGTGATTAAATAAAAAAAATGATATTTGCTTTGCACATTATAAGAGAAAAGTTTATTTGAGATTCCATAAAACAAAATACTGTTTGCGTTTAAATTTTAATAGAATTTTAATGTATAATACGCCATTTATTGGATTTTTATTAAGTTTTGTTTTTATGTTGAAAAGTTTTATGGCAATTTTATATAAACGGAGAAAATAACGTTATTGATTTTAAGGAAAATTGTTGTATTTGGCCCCATCTCTTAGACGGATGCTTACTCACAAAAACGAAAGACAGAAAAATGTTATTTGAAAAAAGAAATATTTTAATGGCTTTAACATATTGTTCCAATTTTATGTTTTACTATTTTCTAAAATTTCAAATTCCGACACTGATGCACTTATATTTACTGTTGTAAGTACGAATAAACTATAGCAGATATGTACCAATTAAATATTACTCCTACAATATATCTCAACTAAAAGTATTCCAAGAATGTATGCTTGAATAAAATATAAAGTATCGGAAGTTGATGAATTAAATATAATTTTTTAGATCACAAACACTCTATTTTTATTATGTTATTATGTGTTAATTAAGATAAAGGAGAGTTCATAGTTTCATTCAAATATTCCTCTTCGAAGAATCCGTTATCTTGTAAATATTTGGGCGGTTTAATTTCCGGATGTTGTAATAAATATCGACAAAACGCTTTTGTGGTGCTGCAAAATGAAATGCATTTAATTAAGCCTTAATTAATACAATCAGTACAGTATGGTACTTTAAATCTTTTATATTCCGCCAAACAGTTGCCATTGAAACAACATCTTTTGTGCCTCTATCACAAACTAGCCACTTTTTATATAAATCTTCTTTTG
>SSSI01007234.1:0-29309 GCA_004796505.1 Oryzaephilus surinamensis | reverse complement strand
GCCGATAGATAAAATTACTACTGTCTGTGGTATTTTCACTTAACTTTATGAATATAATTGCCAAATAAATTAAATAAATTATTATATTTAAAATTGGTAACTATAACTAACATAGCGTAGACGTATTCACTTTTAAATAAAGCATTTGTAAACAGTAATAGTACTAGAAATGTTTCTTTATTTTTACTATTCCAAATGTAGATTTTTTCTATTCCATTTGCAGGAATTACTCTAAATAAAGTAACACATATCATTTTTATGTTACTAATTTAGTTTAGTAAATTTAACAAAACCGTTTTTCTCCGTGTATCTAATGTGTGCGAGAAAAAAATAACACCAGCTGTATGAAATTGTACTGTCATAACATGCAGACCATAATATTGAACTCTAAATTGCCATTTCAAGAATCAATTCAAGATGATACTATACATAATTTAAACTGCAAACCAGAAATTCGTTCAAATACTTGAACAAGAAATCCATTTATTTTAAAATGTATACCTAAATACTATTAATTCACATGTCTAATGCACAAAAATAACTTTTGCGGAAAAAATTAAGGAATTTCAAATTGAAAAATATCGTTTGGCTAAGAAACAAATCATTAACTTACCATTGAATATTGGCCAAAATAATTGTATAATACTAATTTAAAAGTGGGTTAATCGGTTTTTCTACACGTTCTTTTTTTCCACTAATTGTTTTTAGAGGACAAATTCATTTAGCTTTACAAACATTAAAAGTTTTGTTTTCAAGTTAAAATTTTCATGAAATAACGAAAAGTCCATAAACTATAATTTATATTGTGAAATTCTCATAAATTCGTCTAGAGGAAGCAAAACCAGCAACAAAAACATGAATATCCTGTAACAACTTACGACTCAAGTGGAAATCTTTCAAGTTTTCATTTTTTTTACAAAAAAAGCATTGTATTATAACACTGTAGTTGACAATAAATTTTATATAAAAACAATATTTATTTTGTTGTTTTCGTGGGCGTAAGTGAAGAAATTTATAAGTTTCGTAAATATTTTATATTTTCTTTTCAACATGTCTCTTTTTTTCTAATAAATTCAACACTATTTTATATTGGATGTAAATCATAACAACTTTTCTCATAATTAACATAAATCAAATAACAGAGAAATGTTGTACAACGAGAATTTATGCCATCAAAATTGAAAATTATTGGTTAATAAATCTTACTTAAATTATCATCAATGATTTTAAAAATAAAAATTGTGTAATACAAATTTACGTTGACAAATACACAAAATATAAATCAAAATCAATTTAATTAATTCATCAATCAGTTAAACATAATTTAATTCATTTCACTAATTATTCAAATTGTACCTAAAACTGTTAAATCGATTTCTAAATAAAACCGGAAAATTAAAACCCTAGTGTTAAACATAAAATTTAGGTTGGTAATAAAGTATACAACAACAACAACTCCAATTTTTTCATACCAAGCAGATTTATGATTTGTAATTTAGATTTGAATTGCAATTGTATAAACAACTATATAGTTGAACAAAGATAGAATATCACTGGTGGAAAATGTACGGACCAAACAGGCCATTTTTTTTGTTATATTTACAACTTCAGCAATTGTATGAATTTCAGATGGTGGTAGTGAATTTTCCAAACACATGTCTCTAAAATTAGTTGTTTCTGTTTTACAACAACAAATGTGGCAAAAACAATATACACATATACCAACACAATCTACGTGATCATAAAGTTTAATTAAAATGCTGCTTAACAAAATTTTATGTACTTATATACTGAATGCTCTACATAATATCATATACATATATTTACAACTATAAAGACAAAGCACAGAAATTATTTTATAGCATTTCATTCTATTAGTTGTTTAGAAACGGTTATAAAATTTTTAATACTCCTTTTCTAGTTTAAATAAAGCTTTAGTAATTTAATTTTTGGTATTTTTACTCATTTTACATTCTTTTTTCCTCAAATGTATGTATGCTATTAAATAATTTTTCTCATAAATATGAAACAAACAACAAAACCCAAAACTTGTAAACTAAATATTCATGTATGTAAGGATATTTTGAATTCGTTCAACATTTTACATTATTTAATGTTTGTCAAGAAATATTTATATACATGTACAAGGGATATTATATATAAATATTAGTATTACAGATACATTCCGCACGCAGATATTATACCATAGGTATAATATAGATCTGATCACAAAGACATGAATATTTGATCGTGGCCATTTATTATTTATGTATACCAAACTAAAGCATATCTTTATGTGGCATAGTATGGATGGAATATCATGCCAAAAATGTATACATATATAAGGGGGACATTTTAACCACACACATATCATATCTCAAAAAATATATATATGTATGTACAACATACCTATACACATATGTATATTATGAAAAACGGATCAAACTTTTTCCTCCTAAAGTATAACCCTAATCCCTAAAAACCATATATTAGAAATTTATGACTTGGGTGACAAAAAAAATTTTATGTATAAAACAACAAACAACCGCATATACATATACCTAGGTATGTATATATAAAATTTTGTAATTTATCAAAAATTTTCATGGCATTTTGTAATTTACACCGTTAATATTTAAATTCAACCCTAATAAAATAAATAGCCTTTTTGCAGTAATATACCTATATATATATATAAAACACCATTTCAGCTATCTGGGCGCTTATTGATTTTATCGTAAGGGCCATTTTACATGAAACAATGGACCATTAATGCAAAAAACATTATTTTTTGTACAACTGTAAACGATGTGTTTTATAGTCAATTATGCGTATAGTAAAGCTTGTATTTTTTTATAGTTACGGTTATAAAATTTTATTAGATTTTATGTATTTATGAAATTCCATTGTAATATGAACTAATTTTCAATGTACAATTAGTTCACAAACATTAATTTTAATGTTTAATAAAAGAAGCTTCTTTTTCACAAATTTGGCGAATGCGCTGATTCTAATTTAAATCCCTATATAACCACCTCGCAACAAATAAAAAATATACAAAGTAGGTATGTATTTCAGATATTATTAATGTATGTAATATACTCCTAGCTATATTAAAATATGTCTGTTAAAGTTTTAGTGTTAAAGATAGTAAAATTGTGTATTTAAACTTTTATTACACCATTATACACCATCATACTAAATATTAAAACAAACCTTCCTCTTGTATATAATATAACAATAAAATCTTAACTTCATTTTATCAATAATCCAGCACGTTATATAAATATTTCATTTAAAATTCTTACATAACAAGAAAAAAGAAAAGAAAAAGTAAATTTACATTGTCATATAATTACTATTTGTAATACAAGATAAATAAAACGAAAATTATTAGACAATTTTCTAGTTGTATATCTTTGATAATGGGATCCCTTTTGTACAAATGGCAATCAAAATGTAATTTAATATTTACTTTACGAGTTCTCGTAGAAATTCTCTTTGTCTTGTTTATTTATTTATACATTTATATGGCTTACCTTTTCTCTTAACATGTCCCTTGTTCTTGTCGCTTGGGCCCGACTTCGATGCAACTCCAATTGTAATTCGAGACATCTTTCTTGCCAATTAATCCCTCCTGAACTGCCACCACTGTCACAATTCAAACTTGGACCGCTGCCGCCACCGCCGCCACTCGATTCGATGCCCTCAAAGGCGGCCAAAGGTGGTAAAATTGAGGAATTTAATTCACGTGCTGTTGCCACACGTCTGGGCAACAAACGTGGCGAAGACGGAGTCGAATGGGAAGACCTGCAATCCATATAAAAAATTTCATTTTAATATTTTTTTAATCAACAAAATCTTTCCAATTTTTTTTTTGGATAATTATGGAATAGTAAATCAAAAACCTTTCACTTTTCAAACAATAACTGAATACTCTTCCTTCGACTTTTATATGAATCTTTTATAAATCTGTTTATCCGATTTGTGAATACGTACTATATATGAATCTGATTATTCCTTTACTAAACTATATACCGCAAAATTTATAGCATTGTTCTTTCTACTTAAACACTATCCCATATATTTCACTGGCTATACAAAGAAAATGGGATTTGTATACATAAATAAAGATGATCTATTCCGTTACATTTTCAACATCATAGAAAACACCCCAAGTCATCATCCATTTAACATTTCTACTAAATTAAACATGAAAATCTTACTATTATTCATACAGAAAATTTATACATATACCTATATATGTATATAACTAAAAATAAAGACTTAATTAGCTAAACTTTGTTCAAAAAGAAAGTGAAATTTGTTAACAATCTAACAGAATTGTAACTAAAATATACACCAGTTGAATATTAAGTTTGGAAAGAAAAAAAAATTAAATTTATTAAAACAGCTTTACGAAAAAAAAATGTAATTAATCCCCAGTAAAATTTACATATTTAAATCACTTGAAGGCGTTTTTTTTTTCATTCATTCAATATTCATTATAAAGACCTAATGAAATTACAAGTCATGAAATATATCACACTTTTTTCTTTCTTGTTTATACAAAAGAAGGTGAAATGTCCATCTCGTACATGAATTTAGCAAACATAAAGAAAAATTGTAATTCACGATAGAACTTTAGATTTACTTTCTCTTTTTATCACGTTAAAGATAAAAACCATACAATAGCTTTATTATACAAACATTTAACTGGATTATTAACTTAAATAAACGTTATCCGGACAACTTTATTAAATTTACTATTTTAAATAGTATATAAAAATTCGTTGATTTATAAAAAACAACAACGTAAATATTGTACGAGTTATATTACATAGAAAATGTAAATATTTAATAAAAAGGGTAATTTTACATGATACAATATTGAATTATTTTTATTTTAACACTTTGTACAGTATAATTTAATAAATAAAATGCACCATTTTTCAGACAAAAGTAAATTAAATTTATACAAAAAAAAACAACATTTAATATAAGGTTTCATCGTCATGGGATGAAATATCTCCTTAGAAACGAGACGTCTTATTGTTCATTGGATTGTAATTTTTTTCTTTTCAAGAAGCCACACGAAAAAATATTAAGTAAAAATTTTCAAAACGTTCAAAAATAATTTATTCCCATTCAACAAAAGAACTTGGACTTATAGTCTACAATGCCATAATAAACTAGAGGGAGAATTAATTAAAATCCTTTTCCTTGCACCCCTTTTTCCTTTAAATTTTATATAAATACTGTTATATATACTAACCTTGTAAGTTCTCCAATCCGTGAAAGTGGATCAAAACATTGACTAAGTCTTCTCGTATTCTCCTCTGCCATCGTTTTTGATAATCACATCAAAATTAAGAAAATATATCAAGTAGTTTCCATTATTACATTTGATTCATTTTAGATTGATTACATTGATAAATATTTTTCCAACAAAAAAACAACAACACTTAAGATATTGGAAGCGCGCACATACACAGCAATAATTTCAAAAAAGAAAAACCGAAAAACAATTATTTTGGAGGGAAGTCACTATCACAACCAGGTACGAATTATTGAAAAACAGTTTGATATTTTTTTCTTAACAATACATTAACACACGTTCATATTTATTTTCCTTGTATAATATTTGAAGTTAAAATAGTTTGTACTACTAGTAATAGTGTATAGTAGTCTTACTGACTTGTAGACATCTTTTAGAGAAGTGCATGGGCAACGACCTCATAATAAAAGCCTATATAGACACGAGAGAGAGAGACCCTAAGGTCGTTCATTTATACTTATTATACATACTATATATCTATTATATCTTGTTCTCTCTTATTTATTTACGTTTTTTTCTTCTCTTCTTTCAAATACATACTTATATAGATATATTTATAATAAACATTCAATTATTCATTCAATATTCGTACTTCAACAGGATATTAAGATAAAATATACAATATATTTATATATAATATGCAACAAATGGAATATATATGTATATGTCAACAAATATGAATACAACGACTTTTTAGTTAAATAGAAACTTTATAATAATTTTTACTGGTTTTTTTTTTTTCATTAATTTTATCTAATGAACGGTATTACGATAATTTTTCATGGCAGTGCTGGAGGTGGTTGGTGATGGTGGCATTATCGTCCTCAAATCCCATAATCTGAAACAAGAGGAAAAACACAATTTCAATGTATTCTCACATAAAAATCGACTTTTGTGTACATTTCCCAGAAATATCATAATAGCCTTCCTATATATTGATTTTCATCCCTTTCATTTCCCTTTTTTTTTGCTAATACTACGGCCGCTATTTGAGAATCTTTTGTTTTAAAATATTGCCTATCGGGCATTTGTTCACTCTGATTCTGTCATATCAAGTTAATCGTTAAAAATCCCTTTTCTTTTACAGGATGTATAATAGAAATCCTGGTGAAAAGTTTTTAACGATAAAAAAAACCTAACATTTCCATTTATTAAATTTTAATCACAATTTTAACTAAATAAACAAACACTTGATGCAATTAAATTGATTACTACATCATTTAGGATAGAATTTATTTGGAAAAAAGACAATTTAACACCCTGTAGCTGGCTGGGCTTTTTTTTCTGCAAACTCTTTCAATCCTGTGTGGCCGAGGGTGTGCGTATGTTTCGTTCCAGCAGGATAATAAATGACACTAGATACCTCTAGAAGGAAAAAAAGTGATCATGGATTTTTTACACCATCAACTTAAATCGAACCGACCCATATAACTACATAGTAAAAATTTGTTCAAAGTCAAAACACTTGAAAAAAGTAAATAAAACACATTACCAATTCCATTTATAAAACAATAAAAATTACTCATATAGATCAACTTCTTTCACGCTCAATTTCTTGTATATATGTTTGTCTTCTTATATAAAGACACAAGAAACATGTCTATTTCCCTAAATAATGATCTAATCGAAGATCCGCGATTTATTTGTGCCCCCATATATTATTCTTTTGTTTCCAAAAAAAAAGGTTTTTAGTTTTCCATCTTTATTCCCACCACCAAAACCATTATATCTTCAACCATCCCTCTTTTTTTTGTATATATACCTTCTTCGTTTCTTATCTCTAATTCTATTCCTTTTTTCTGGTTCAATGGCTTTTATTTTCTTTTATTTAGTAATCATTTGTCTTTACGACGTACTTGTATACATACCTACAAGCAAAAGAGAAAAAAAGTCAACTGATGGGGTATATGTATGTAAAGTTTTTGCCATGAAATGGGGTGTGTTTTTGACACTTTTCGTACATGTTATATCAAAACATCAACTACAATGTAAAAAAATCAACATTAAAGTTTGCAAGTCATTAACTTTCGAGATTTTGATGATAGGACGATGGGGGTGGCATTTTAAACAATATACTCGTACAGTTTGTGTATCTATTGAAAATTATTCACCATCAACTCTTAATGGAAACGTATGGTTTAACAATAATCGAGCTAGTTTAATACAAAAGCACCTATTGTTTCCTTAATGCAACGTTACGTGTTTATATACCTTAAATTACAATGTTATTATAATAATAGTGAATATGTATACAGAGTTTTCAAAAGATCTAGATTGGTAGAATATTCCATTAGCGCAACATTAATGAAAAGCCCTATAAAACATAATTAAAAATATATAAAAGTAAACGAAAGCTCCATATAAATTTACAAGAAAAAAGTAATTAAATATTGTCCATAATTTTCTCTTTTAAAATAATAATTATACAAACCCCTACTAATAATACTTCGTCTTCGTAATATAATAAATCTTAAAAAATTTTTCCAATTACCAAGTTTTAATGGATATCATTAGAAACAGTTGTCGCATTTTGCCCATTTTAAGAATAATTACCATTTTTTTTTCTTATATACTAAATATAGCAAGTTGACTAACTGAAAGACCTTTTCATTTCTCGCCTTTCATTAATCAATTAAATCTAATCTGGTTTGAAAATCAGTTAAAGAAACTTCAAAGACATTTTTCATAATTATTATTGAACAAATTTATCAAATTTTACAACTTTAACAATCGAGAAAAACCAAAAAAGAATCTCAAGAACGTACATTTGAACTGGAAATGTTCAAATCGTGGTAAAAAAATATTATGCCAAAATGGAAAAGCCCTTCAATCTCGGCATGCCAACAAACCTAAACCGTATATACATATATATATGATAAAAAGCACCTCACTTTTCCATTGTCAATAATACGTGTATATGTTGGATGGATGTATGGATGGTATGGGATTCCTTCCATCCGAGCAATATGGCAAATTCAATAAACGGCATGTCAAGCATGCTAAATATCCATCCCACACCATCAACCTACACATAAGGGCCTTAGACATTCCTAGTAATAGATAGTCCTCTCTATCTGCACATATAATTCTGTGGATGTATAAACGCGAATTTAACTCAAAGCCAATAATAACGCATAAAGAAAACGCATCCACTTTCTAGGCACCCAAAAAACGTACAACCATTTTGTTAAAGAACGAAGCCCAACAAAAAAAAAAAAAGAAAAATATATGGATGCCATTCCAGGGCCATAAAGCGCAAATCTTACTGACTTAAAGTCAATTTATTGTCAATGGTACGAGAATTTTCTTACAATGTGATTTCCGCGTATATAAAAGTAAAGTGAATGATTTGTTTGAAATATATATTATATAAGGAAAAGGAAAAACTTTCATGTAGTTAATTCCTAAACGATTGCAACAATTTTAAAACGGTTAAACAATATATATTTCTAACATCATTCAAAAGATGGCATTCGATTTCATCCCGTGGGTTTTTTATCACCCCAAAAAAATACAAATTAATTTCTTCTATTTTTTCAACAAACTTTATTCTTTTAAAATAAATAGCTTTCACATTACTAGTTAACAGAAAACGCCACAAAACATAAATAAAACTCCTGCATTGCACCCCATTTACCGACTTTTTTTTATTTCGTAAAAAACTTACAATGTTTCGTTAGAGAAATAAATTTTTTTCCTCACAGAAGAACAAAATTAAAACTGTGATAGTATTTGTAGGTGGATGATGTTAAAAAGGGGTGTTTTTAGGTTCGTTAAAAATAATATAATGGATTAAATTTACTCGAGAATTTACTGTACGAAGCATTCCATTTGAAAAAATAAAAGAACGTGTAAATTTCAAAAAAATGCATTTAATTTGACAAAAGTTACATATACGTATATTTCACTAACCAAAAAGTGTTGAACAAAATTTACATCCACCAATTTAAAACAAAAATATTTTATTTAAACCAACGATAAAATACTGAACTGTATAAAATTCTCTTAAATAAATACCTCAATATTTATTCAAGCATAATTATTATTATAACATTAACGAAAAAAATTAATGCAAATTAATTTACGTAATTTTACAAACAATTAAACATCTGTAAAAAAATAATAATACAGTTTTGAAACAAAAACAATTAAATCACCTTTATTAAGCCTATATTAATTTACAAACAGAGCGAAAATTCTAATATACAATAATTATTGAACTGATTTCGAGTCAATCAATGTGTAGATCCGGTGATAATAATGATTAAAACGGAAATAGGGTCAATCTTCCTATGTTCTAATCAACGAAAATGTCCCTTTTCCAAAACCTATCCAATACAAAACTCATTCTAAATTCATTTCCTTTTCACCATGTCACCAAAAGCAAATTTATTAATTAATTAAAAGAGTTTCTCTTATTTTTCTGTTTAATTTTCAAATTGAAAGATGTACAACGCTTAATTGAATTTTTTTCTCTTTAAATTTTTAATATACCTAAAACATTTCGAAGGTATGCGTAATAATAAGTTATACTTATATATATTAAGTCTACCTTAGGCCATTCTAGTTAATTAGGGTGTAACACTATTTTTAAAAACTTAATGAAACTTGTAGATGCAAACAGCTGCAACAACAATTTCAGGAACAAAACAGAGAAAAAAAAATTGAAACGCTGGTAATATTACAGTGTAATGACTTCCTTTTCTTGCACCTGTAATTAATGTTCAGAATTTATTTTTAAGATGTCTATACAGTTAAATGAATACCATAATTATTAAATATTTATTTATAAATCAATATTTGGACGAACTTCGAAACTATTTTTAATGAATACTAATGAATGGTAATAAAAAATAAACACTAAACGTTATAAAACAATAAAAACCATCACATTTTTACAGCAAACATTAATTTCTCTCTATACTGAATATTCTGTTGTGTTTTTGTACAAATATTCATACAAAGTGATATTTCAATTAAAAACTCGGTTGTTAAAATTCCAATTACAAGTGCAAATTCAAATTACAGTAAAAGAATAACAAAGAGAACTGGCATTTTTTTGCCACCAACGTGAAATGCACAAATTTTGCAATGACAAAAAAAACCTGGTGTGCGAAAAGAATCATATAAAACCGAAAAATTTATCAGTATTCAAAAGTTATATTGAGTTTGAAATTGATCCAATGTGTTTCCAATTTCCCTATATGTATAAAACTCAAGGGAATCTATACGAACACACCACCCCCATCATACTACAATTTACAATAATATATTATATGCAATTTTGAATATTATTTGCTTATACAAACAATATAAATGTGATACAATTTTTCATAAATTTAAAAAAAAAACATTTTAAAAACATTATTTGTAATATTATGCACATATGGAGAAAACTGTCATCCAGATGCTTGGAATAATAATCATAAAATTGTATATACGAAATACAAAATGCTTTTAAAAACATTAAGAGTTTTTTGTGAATGCTTTTTTAATTAATATACTACCCATAACATGTGCATTTTAATAGAATTAAATGTGCATGCACTTAATACATACAGAATAATTTCATTTTTATGTTTTATTGCTTGTTAGAATGAAAATAAAAATATTTAACAAGTGTGAAAGAACTATTTTTCCGGCTGGAAGGTAATATAACTGCTCCCACATTGCCATTTTTCAATGTTACAGTAATTATATGAAAAATATTTTATTAGCCAATAATGTGTGGAGGCGAAAATTTATATTCAACACACACACACATTAAATAATACAATTAAAATTTCCATTTAAAGAATGCCCACAAAGACATACAACCCAATGTAGATAAAATATTGGAAAATATAGTGTGTTTCCATCAAAATTTCCCCTAAATATTTCATAGACAAGTTGCTTTTTTTTCTTTGGACAAACATACATCACGTATATTTTACGATCTGATGAAAATACATCCAATATTTGGAAATATCATATATTTTTTTCAGCCACTATATATTATATATGAGTTTCGCTGATGATATTCGTGACTGGGAATTTTTGGGTAAATTTACATGAGAAAAATCGCGTCAAACATGGAAGGGTGTTGGAAAAATTGATCAAAATTTTACATTTTCTTCGATTTTGTTGATTATTATTTAAAATATGAGCGTATTATTATTTATTTGAAAAATGAAAACGAAAACAAATGATCCTAGTTGGCAATGAGATCAAAGTGGAAATTAAATTATTTCAATCATGCCAAAACGGAAGTAATAAAATAAATCACTACAAATCAACCCTAATAAAAAGCGATTCAAGAAAAGAAAAGAAAAAATACAAAAAGATCCCCTGCTTAAATAAAAGTTTATTTCCAAAACCACAACAAACATTAAATTTATAATTCAACACCACCATCTCTTTGGAAATAAAAAGGTGGCTGAGATATGAACAAACGAACATCAAATGTAGGTCACCATTTAGGGCCCTAACCTTAAAATCATCCCACTAAAAAGCCATAAAAAACAAACTGTACAATGGTCATAAAAAACATCAACAAGAAATGTCCGTGGGGGGTAACTTGACGTACAACTAAACACTTTACAATAAAATACGAAAAAATAGATAATTATAATTACTTACAATACTTACCACATTCAGTTGTTTCTGCATCATTACTTGATTCGTTTTAAATAACATTTCATATGGCCTGCATACAAAATGCATTTTAAATTTGTTTCCGATTGTTAAAAACACTAATTAAATGGCACAAAGTTTTTAAAGTTAAACACATTTTTTAATACGAACATTTATCGGAAAACCACCCCCATACAAAAAATACTCTTTCTTTCCAAGATCCGGAATTCAAACTAATGTGGTACGCAAGCGCAACCGTGCATCTGTCAAACAGTTTTATAAAAATAAACCACAAGCACTGAACAAAATTCATACAAAGAGCAAATTTCATAATATTTTCAAATTTTTGAATGGAAAAGCCACAAAAATTCATTAATTTGGGACTGATTTAAATTAAATTAAACAAATATTTTAATCTTAAAGACGTTTATTACGATATAATTTACACAAGAAAATTACAACTAAATAACAGTAAAAAAAATCGAGGAATCTGCCGAAATAAATTCAAAGTCAGCAAAAAAACGTCCACAAATCAGTCTTCAAATATCGATATTTCTAGGAAATAAAACACCACATTTGCCTATTTATCCATTTCCATGCAATTTACATTATCCATATCTTCGAAATCGATAATAACATCGTTTTCCATTTTGTTGTTGTCCGGCTCGTCTTGGGAATTGTTATTTTCATTCTCGTTCAATTGGTTTTCAATTGATGGTGCACGTAAAATTTGATTCGGTGGTTGCCATAAAACCAATGCTGTACACGGTTTTTGTAAACGATTCAGCAAACATTGTGGCAGTATTGAATCGGTCTGTAATTTACGCATTTCTTCACACAAGTACAAACGTTTCGTACGTTCCGTTTCCGGTTCTGGTTTATGTGCTGTTTCGGAACTTATGTGCAAATTCGACATGTGTTCAGCCATTTTCTCTTCAGTTATATGTTGTTTACATCGCTGCAATCTGGAAGTAACGAAAATTAATATGAAACAACCAATTTCCACTACAATTGTAATGACTTACGGTGGAGAGTCTGTTTTCCTTTTACAACGTTGAAATTGTTTATTTAAAAACTTGTCATCTTCTACATTAAAAGGAAATTGTACCGGTTGCTGTTCAATAAACGTGCGATCTGTTCCAAAATTAAAACTGCCTAAACCAATTTGCTGTGGGTGGTGAATTGGTGGTACGAACGGTTGACTTACTGCATGCGGTGACGAAAAAGTGTTGAAAGGATTATGGGTTGGCATATTTTGTATATACGGTATACTACTTGTTGTTGGAAAGTTTGAAAAACTGTAAAATTGAGCATTTTCCTGATTTGGTTCACCAGTCATTTTATTACGGTCCATAAACATACACACAATTTAAAATTACACTATTTTGAACTTGTAAATATAAACAATTCTCGTTAAATGTACCAGCCGCTTTCTGTCACAAATGCTAAATGTCGAAAACTAGGTTATTTTGTGGGTAAAGGAAAACTCTAGAAATTTCTAGATATCTATGTTGAAACGTGTGCCATCTGGTATAATAATAATTAACTTCCAGATTGATCACATAATAAAAACAGATTTCTAGATATCTACAGAAAACTATACTTTTTAAATAGTCTCTTGAAATTATCTGAAATTGTCACACTATTGCATCCACTGATTTTATTTGAAAATAAAAACAATGACTGATTTCAACGATTCATTTTCATCTGACTCCTCGTTAGGCAACAAAGGCGATAAAGAATTACAGGAGTTCCTAATGGTTGAGAAGCAAAAAGCACAATTTAATGCTCAAGTAAGGTTATGTTTTTCAAAAGTGCTGTTTTTAGGAGCCCCTTTTCATTTGTAGATTCACGAATTCAACGACTTCTGTTGGGATAAATGTGTTGACAAGCCATCGAATAAGTTAGATAGTCGAACGGAAACATGCTTAACAAACTGTGTTGATCGTTTTATTGATGTCTCATTGCTAATTACGAATCGTTTTGCACAATTACTGCAAAAAAGCGCTGGAGGAATGTAACTTTTACATGTGAAGCTCTGGTAGAACGTTGTAACTTATATAGTCGTTAAAAAACTGATGTTGTGATTATTATTTAGTTTTTTATTGTATAAATAAAATAATGTAATTCATTATTAATCTTTACTTTTTAAAACATTACATTTTGATTATGTCATTAAAACTTTTTAGAAATACCTAATTTAATTGACTAAGTAATTATGTAAGATGCGGAACATAATCATAAAGAATTCAATATAGTCTTCTAAAGTCTTAAGACAAATGAAAAAGTAAATTAAATTTGTTTAATGAATAGAATAATTATTAATTAGAATTTGAGTTTCAACAATTTTTTGTTTAACAAGAGAATTTACATTTATTTTACATAGTAAGTAAACATGCATTTTAATCTTAAATCACGCGATTGTTTGTTCATTGAACTGTGAAACTGTATATTAATCATAAACAAAAATGACTTGATTTTAGGGGGCGTTTTATAGTTGATGGTTTGTTTTTACCCTAATCCTAATTTGCATATAGATTTTTAATTTTTGGGGGCCAAATTACTATTAATAGTTGCACTATTAGACCCAAGAATGTATATAAAAGCTAAGAATCCAATTTACTTGAACACATTTGTGGTGATATTATCAACCAGCATTCCTCACGGTATAACTTAATAAAATATAGAATTATTTATTGTTCAAATTACTAACAAGTTTTATTTCAGATGTTAAAAAAGCTAGTATTAGTTTTATTAGTGTTAAATTACATGTATATTGTAAATACAACAGAAATTCGCGATTTTCTTATACAGGGACAGGGAAAGGTTTGTGGAGGGAAATTAAAAGATCTTCTAACGCTTGTATGTAGAGGAAATTATTATTCCCGTGGTAAAAAAACACGTAAGTATCTAACTAACAATATTAGCACAACAGTAAAACTTTTTTTGATTTCCATATTAATGATTTTATGGATTCGCGTTAAGTACTTTTATGCCTAATCTATACCTGTTTCAGTTTACGATAAGGATCTTTTAAGCAGAAGAACAGATGATTTCTTAAACGAAATTTATAATGAAGGAAACGATTTTGCTAATAGTTACAATTACGACGAAGAGTTAACAATGATACCAAGAAGAAATCGACGTGGAGTTGCCACCGAATGTTGCGATAATGGGTGCACCCTTGAAAGTCTACGCTTGTATTGTGGATAAAATATTTTTCCTTTAATTATATTTAAGAAATTATAAAAACTGAATAATATATACTACTTATGTAACAAAAAAAAAGTTTATTTATTATTTCATTAAATATTAATATTCTGATACTTCTAAAGAACTAGATGAGTTGTTTTTGTCATTGTTTGTTGTTGTTTTTTGATCCTTGTACCACGGAAGTTAAAATCTGAAAAATGTTATCTACCTTTTTCAATATAGGTAAAAAAAGGTTTTAATTTATTTTCGATACATTTAGTAAAACTCATTTTATATTCCCCGCTTTATAATTCGACACATTTATTGTAAAAATGAAATATTATTCATACAATTGTTTTACAAAAATCACTTACAAATGACTGTGTTAAAAGTCCTTTAACAACTTCTGACTATTTTAAGTCAAGTAAAAAAACAATACAATCACAAAAAGAAAATTGAATAAAGGAAAACTTGAATAAGCAGCACACTTACATAATATAAAATCATTTTGCATAACAAAAACCAGGCATTAATGATAAATTCACCGTCTAGAATAGAATTAAGTTCTTATGAAAACAATCAAATAAGATAATTTTTTGTGCATAAAAACTTAAAAACACAAAGCAATAAAATATAAAATAATTAATTTTAAAAATGTCGGAAACATTCTATTAGGTATGTATGAATAATTTAAATTACTCACTTTTGGGTATCCGTATTATACATTAATAATATCGTAAAAAATTTTTGAATATTTGTCTACTTATTTAATTTTAATAAATTGTTTTTACATGAGATAAATTTTATTTTTGTGTTAAGTTTTTTCTATATGTATTTTTATTTCTCTCCAAATATAAAACAATTTTTTTCAACCCTCATGCACATTACAAAACCTTTATAACGTCGTTTTTTTTTTATGAAAATTTTGCTGCACGACTTCTCGTCTAAAAATCCTGATGTAGTGATGTTATCTTTCATCAATCACATCCTCTTGGCTGAGCAAAGGTAAAAATCCCTTCTTGAATCTTAATCCGCCCTTAAAATTAAACCGCAACAATAGAGCTTCTAAACTTTTGTTTCCATAACTTTCCCACTACGATAATTTACTTTGTAAACGAATTTACCAGCAATTAATAATAATTTGGTTACACAGAAATTTATGATCTTCATTCTTCAATCAAATTGAAGACAAATTAAATAAAATGTTGCCAGACATAATATACCTAATTTTGTTTGAGAGTGAAAGTGATTGTCTTAAAAAATTTTCTTTCTAAACCAAACTTACGTAAATAAAAGTAAGAGTATATTGTTTCTTAGTAATTGGCGTAAAATTTAATTCGATACAAATATACAACAGAAAACCCCACAAAGGCATTTGAAGTAAATGGAAAGAATTTCCGAAGAAACACCTAAACAAGTAGAAACCCTCTCTTTTGTCACCACCAAACTACATTCATCCCCATTCACCGATTCACCATCGACTATACATATATATATCAAGAGAAGAGGCTCATGAACGAAACGCATGCTCCCTTTACTTCCCCATCATTTCATTGTATAGTAAGCAGTTACTGACACAAAGTTTTTCCTCTCTCTACGCTGCTTGCAAGAACACCAGCAGCTAGCAACAACAAATTGTCTTGTAGGGGGTAGATAGGATATAGTCGTAGATGATTAGATTTCGCTAAAATTTAGCTATTCTATAATTAATTTTCAACATACTGTAGTATTACATTCGCGGTTATTTTTTCAATATTTTTTCATCTATGGATTTCGCGGGTGCGCAAACTTTTTAAACTATTAAATTAATTACGAATTTTTCTGATACCTAATATAAGTGTTTTAAATGTACTAATACATGTCTAATGGTTAAGATATTCGTGTTCATAATATTGCAGGTAAGTAATTTTTACGAGTTTACTTTTATGTGATAAAAAAAATCTGATGGGAGGATGCAAAAGATTTTCCAAAAGAAATATGATCTCTCGAACCTAAACCATAAACGAAACAACATTTCATAAAAAATTTTATGTTCAACAGAAAGTAATAAAGGTTTTTGAAAGTATCCTCAAGCCACAATAAGATCCTCTGTAAGTTTTTGTATGGATTTCTTTTGTATGGCACTTTTCCTGGTAAAAGTATACTAAAATACTAACAACTTTCAATTCAATCGTATTTCAGTAGATTAAGCTTAATTGTGTGAAAAAGTAATATTTTTTCACAAATTCACCTTTCAAAACATGATACACTTTTCATTTTTTGATATGCAGTTACATTATTCAAACGAATTCAATTTTCTTTTAAAATACCCCATGTTACATTGACAGTTTTTATTTAGAAAAATTTTACCACCTCCACGTAATATTAAATTTTTTTTCTATAAGTGAAAATTGAATGAAATATACCTATGACTATTTTCTAAAAAAAAAATTATAAAATTGTTTAGAAAAGTGGTCCCAGTTTTCATATTGTTAAGACGAAATTTTGAGAATAAATTTAATTTAATTTATCCTTATCGTATAGTTACGTATCTATGTACTGAATCTAAGCACTAAGACAATTTCAACGCATATCAAAATAGAACAATATGTATATGTATAATTAATGAATTTAGGTGTATATTTATATTGATTGTGCTATTTTCAAATGCAAGCCTTAGTAGTATATATTGAATTATGAACAAAAAATCGAAGATGATTTTCGGTGAAAATTTTCAATGTAGTGGCACTGAAAAAATTTAATTGATTTATTATTAATTTGTATATGAAATCCCACTAGTCATCGTCTGCATGCTATAAATATACCAAAATAAAAAATAATCGGCTTAAGAATAAAAAACATAAATTGAAGAGACATTTATATACACATCATTGATTACAGATTACATTTTGAAATTAAATTTATTGCGCCATTCTAGGACGCAGTTCATAAGAAAATTGAATAATCCATATCATATGGAAATCGGTTTTAATATGATAGTAGCAAGTTTTTTGGGAATTTATTTATCATGAAAAATCTGTATTTTAATCAAATTTGCGTGTACAGACTGTAATTTTGGCGCTTATAAATGTATAGAAAAAAATGATCGATCGAAGTTTATAATTTCACTTACAGCCTTGAAGCCCAA
The DNA here is from genome assembly GCA_004796505.1 of Oryzaephilus surinamensis. Taxonomy (NCBI): domain Eukaryota; kingdom Metazoa; phylum Arthropoda; class Insecta; order Coleoptera; family Silvanidae; genus Oryzaephilus; species Oryzaephilus surinamensis. The sequence goes on along the minus strand of SSSI01007234.1, from coordinate 11,040 downwards.
TTGAGAGTGTCGATGCATTTTTATGTGGAAACTACCATAAATTACAATGTTTTTTGTACGAATCAAATCTATCAGTGATTGAATAAACTTAACTGGAAGCACATTGTTAAATTTAGTTAAAAAGGCGTTTTATTCAGCTGTGCAATCAGATACACGTCAATTAAATTACAAATATTCCTTGAATATTTATTTAATTTGTACATACAACAATAATTTTTAACATTATCATTTCTACATCCACAACACTAATTCGCTAAATCTGCTTTAATTAAAAATTAGTTGTTTTCTCAGTATAAAATTAAATTTTGCTTCCATTCAAATAACATTTATTTAATTATAAGCTTTTGGTCGAAAATCATAATTTATTATCTTGTTTTGGTGCAATGTTTAATCATTAACACAAAATTTATATGATGGGGGTAAATAAATTAAATTAATACAAAAATATAATATATGCAAAACTGCTGGTTCAATAAATGATAATACGTAGGCTTGAATTTCAATTGGACAGAACATTTTCATTTAATTCAAATTAAGGTAGATTTTATGCGGCTTGGATAGTTTCGAACGAAAACCACTTGAAAGATGACTATCCTGAAAAGCTATTTACCCTCTAGAACTACAAAACATATATTGCCATGCATTGTCCCTTTTCCAAAAGCTAGTTGGAAGTGTGGATAAGGTTTCACATGGTGTTATTAATAAAAGAACTGGTTTGTTCTTTTTATAAGTAAAATCGTAAACGGTAGAATTTCTACATTTGGCGAAATGTTTTTGCCAAATCTATATTCCCGGTCATGCACTTGCCGTAATTATGTTGAGACGATATTTTATAGAATAATAGTTCAACATCAAAAGAGAGACAATATAGACGGGTACAAGGACCTCTTTAAAGAAAATCGCAACGATTCAATTTGATCGTATTTCTTTTCGATTTGAACGTGTTATGATTGTTGACTTGTACGTTGAGGGTTGGTTCAACGGACCAAAATAATATAAGAGAGGGTTAAGCATAGAGGATAGAGATGAGATACCTAGTGTGAAAATTGTTCAAATATTGTTAAAAGGAAAAAAAACTGCTGAGGATGTCGTCTGCTGAAGTAAAAACGTAAAACCGAGACGGAACAGGACTTCTCACATTAAATTGCTCTATTGAGTTTTCCACTGGTTACCTTTTAATGAGTACTTATTGCGTTAATTAAAATTGTGACATGAAATGCGAATTCTCATATTGTATAGCCAACGGCATGCATATTTAGAATAAATATCAATCATTTTTTTTAGTATGTGTTATAAAACAACAACGCATAAAAAAGCTTTTTATTTTGTATCGCACAGTTGTCCGGAAATTTAGAAAACATTAAATAATAATTATCAATTTTGGTCGTCGTCCAGAGTAAACAACAAAAACAACAAAAGGTTTTATTCGACTTCATCATCTGTGTGTGAACAAAATTCAAATTAAATATGTTCAATTTCCCAATTTGGCTTGTAACCATTTCTTTTTAAGTTTTTTTTTGTTTGTTTGAGTTGGGTGAACGTTAATGCAGAGAAACTTTAACGGTGAACGACCATTTTATTTATCCTATATATCAAAGTATCATTTCATGGAAAATGGTATTAGATTTGGGGTAGCGAGTAAAAAAAAACAGAGACGTGAAAACTGAACTACACCATCGATATTAAAAAAAAACTACATTTTATTCGAATTTTTAGCACGATGTAGATATGTGTATGTGTATATCTATAACAGCACGAAAATGTTTTCAAATGTAATTTACGGAGTGTGAAAATTTATTGCCCACTCACATTAATAGAAAGGCGTACCATAATACCATATATACATCTTGTATGATAACTGGTATGGATGAGTACACCCACAAAATACAGCGAATTTAAAACCGCAAATCCGTTTAAAGCCAGATATTTATATTTACGATAAGTAGTGTACGAATGCGTGTAAAAACTTTCTGTAAAACAGGAACACGTACAAAAGTAAAATTGAAAGACTATCATACAAAAAAAAAGTACAATAAAATACAAAAAAAATATTGCCGGCTAATGTTGTTATACACATTTTGAAATTGTTCTGCCCCTTACACGCTCACATTCATCAATTTTAACACAAAAATAAAAAGCTTTTATTAAACCCGGTGTAGATGAAAGAGAATTGTGGAAATTGATCAATCTTATAATATCAAAGCCATATATACCAATATTGCTGTGAATAGCAAAAATCGAGGCAAAAACCGTGGTTTTTAAATAAAAATTCGAATTCACTCAAAAAATTGTTAAACGATTAATTATAAAAGTGAATACCATCATTATTCATTATAATATTTTATACAAACATCGGAAAACTTGTATGTTATTATATAATTATATTATAATTAAAATTTATAAAAGATTTAAAAATAGTTCCTTTCAGCTTTGATGTTGCAAGCCGTAAACAGCAACAAATATTCATATTAGGTACAATAACAAGAAATAAAACTATATTGTAACGCTATATAATAATTTTCAGATTCTATTTGTGCATGGTTATAAATCTTTTAAAAAATATTAGGTATCTAATTTTAATTAATTATGCAAATAAGTTAATCATTTTGTCCAATATCTGATTTTTTTCTACGAATTAATAGGCTTTTCCAGTAATCTCTCCACACGCAGAATATGTATTTTTTGAATGCAAAGTTTATTGATTAACTTAACAACTCTACGAGTATATACAAAAAGCAAACTTTTTAACAACTTTCTAATTTCATTCACGATGACAGTGATTGAAAAGAGTCTCGCATAGTTCAAGCAAAATTTTGTACATTAAAACAACATCTAAATGCATAACATGCACATTTTTCAAATACATTTCCCAAACACAACAAGACTGTATTTTCAATATCAATTTGTTTTCATATAATTATGCCACTGTTTGTATATATTTAATACTTACAGGTTGCACGTACTGGTTTGTAGAATAATATAATATCAACATGAACACACGTATGTTTCAATCGTAATTTATTTGTAGAAAATAGAAATTGTATAATAGTACAGGGTGTGAAAATCTAAAACTATTCCGACTGTTTTTAGACAATTAGTTTGGAGTTTCAATAAACGTTGCCGAAATAACTTGCTAAATGCCTAGTGACTTATATATTATGTACTTTTCTGCCATTTAGTATAATATATTTATGTAGATGTGTAAAATTTTGAATTATTGTTGAAAATACCGGCGTTACGCCATCAAACTTTCAAATTTACATACATTAGAAAATTTATTGAAATACCAGCTACCAAAACAGTTCCGCTTTGCATGTCACTAAACATTTACTAAAGTTTTAGTTCAACAAAATGTAGTTGACCCTTAATTCAGTTGCAAATGAATTAAGAAGCGTATTATTTTACAAAATCTCATACAGCATATTTATAAAGTCGTCTAATGAGTTTTCTACTTCTATTATATTATAATTTAATGTAACAAAATTCGTTTAAATTATAGTTAGAATGGGAATATACAAGTATTTGTGATGGTTTAAATTGTGTATTTGGATTTGCATGTAAATAGTTCTAGTAATTTGCTAAAATGAAATTGAGATTTCGTATTAAAATACATTTTATCTATTTTCTTATTAAATTATTGTCGTATAACAATTTTCAAGTCCATCAAAATGAATTTTACATTTTCCCCTAAATATAAGTAGTCTATAACAAAATAATCCATATCGTAAATTTCTAAACAATTCACTAGAAGACAAATTGTCCCTCTACATAAGTATGGTTATTTTGGTTTTAAAGTCCAAGTAATTTTCACTCGCCCAACCACTTGCTTAAAACTAAAACTTTTAGTACATTTCACTTTAACTAAATTGTTGCAAATTGTTTTTGTTGAAATGGCATAGCCTGATTATGTTCACAAATAGGCAATATTATTACGTTAAATTGCAAAATGAAAGTTATGTGCCTATTACAGTATAATAAAAAATTATTTAGAAAACACTCAAATCTGCTAAAGATCTTTTTTTATTGTCCACTTTGTAGAAATCTAAGGCTGATTATAAAATTACGTGAACAAAAGACACGCACAATCTTTTCTGTTTTTTATTTTACTTTACAGGACGAAAAATGAGTCAATTAGAAAAACGAAGAATAAAGAAAAAGTGAAATTTCAAATGTTTTATATTGCACAAAGGCGTTTTCTTTTAGACTATACTTTATTTTATGCGTAAATTGAGGATAATTTATTAGGCTAGGGTTTCTGTTTTATACATATATATTTTTGTATCTCAAACACGTATTTAAAAGTTGTTGGTTGGATTTTTTTCGACATTTTTATTATGGCTTTCAAGATTTTGTGTGCGGGGGTGATGGAATCTTTGATATTAAGATGAAAAGCTGAGGGATGGTTATAAATTGGTATTAGAATACCAGACAGACGAGGCATGAATGAACGGTCATTTCAAAGCTTTAACTAGAAGAGAGAATTTGTAATGCACCAAATAATGTAACATACTTTTAAATTCCTTTTTTAATAAGACGAAGAATCCCACACAGTTTTACGATTAAATGTATATACAGTCGAAACATAATTGATTTCATTGTAAATTTTATTACATTGAGTAAATCATTTTATTCCACTTTATGAGCAAAATTAATTAACAGCAGAATTTGTCTTTCTTTATACTAGATAAAAACATATTAAAGGTTAATAGCCCCAATTTTCCTTATTGAATATAACTTTTTTTTTTGTTGATTTAAATTTTCGACAATAGGATACAAAACTCATAAATATGCAATTTAAATAAATACATTTTGAAAGCTTGTACTTGTAAACGTATCCAAACTAGAAAATGATTAAAAATTTATTCATTTGACTTATTTCGTAATTAAAAAACAACCCCTAAAGAAAATACAAATATAATATTAAATTTTATATGATATTTCAAGATGTGAAAAAACTTTTTCGATGTACATATAAATGTCCAAAATAAAAAGAGAAAAATACATTTTTTAATATAATATACTACTATAAAGTTTTCATGTAAAACGTAAATCTTTTATTTTCCATGATGTAAAATTCTATAGTTTTTATAATAATAAAATATATATACCTAAAAAATATATATATATATATATATATTTTAAGTATGTATATTTGTAATAAAAGCTGAACCATTTATATAGTTCTTGTACAAATGTTGACAGTTGACACATTTTCATATATGAATAGTTTGTAAACAATGGTCTCTTCGCAAAATATATGTCAAAATGTCAACAATATGCAATATATTAGAAGCCATCATCAAACAAATTTATGTATGAAGCATGCGAGTGAAAAGCTAAGGGATTGAAGAAACAAATATACAAAATGCGAAACATCTTGTGTGCGTAACAATTTTTAACATAAATTTTCCCATTTATCTGTGTGTGTCTTTTTTTTTTCTTGACGAAGTGGAAAAAGTATGTTTAGATTTCTGATACACTAGGGCGTGGGACAACATCCCATATGTGTGGATTGTGCGGAAACTGGGTTACAGAGAAAATGTTTCACTAAACTACTAAGCAAGGCTCGTCTGAGGAGTACATGTTGAAACGTGTTTTGATAAATTGATTTGATATATTCAGTTTAAATTACCTGTACCAGTAGACAGTTTTTAACACAACATTTTACTTGAAACTTTTCACCGAACTTTTCTTTAAATGAATAAATCTTTCCATATAATATATACGTATAGTGAAATAATGGGATCGTTGTTTTTATATACCTATAATTTAGGCTTTCATTTTCACGTGCACGTGCGAAACATTTTAACAGGATTCCGAAGGAACGACATTTTCGGTAGTTTTACACGATTTGAATTTATAAATCAATTATTGGCTTTCTTCTTTCAAACTTGATTGTTAAACAATTAAATTTTCCTGGATCATTAAATCCACCTTTAACGGAATTTTGTTTGTCCAATTAGATAAATTGCAAGTCAAAATATTTAGAAGAAATCACAGAACTAATTTATATGAACTGATACCTTCGGTGGATTTCTAATGGCTTAGCTAATTTCTTTTATATAGGGTTTTTTTTTAGCAAAAACTAAAACACAGTTGAGCATTATTGCTTATGATGAAGATTTGAAACTTTTGTTGGGTAAACTATATAATAATTATATACATAACAAATTCAAACTTCCTGCAAAATTTTAATATAAACTAAGTAATTCAAACGGAATAACGCAACTGAATCTGCATTTAAAATTAAATTAATACAGACAAACATAGACAAACTATTCGAAACATTCTGCCTAGTTAAAAACGGGGTGAAACTTTAATTTTGGAAGCTTTTCCCAACGGAGATGAAAACTTAAAAAAAACGTATACCTTTTAACCGAAAAATTAGTTCTGTTCCATTCTAGTTGAATTCCAATTTCAAACATTTCACCTACATGAGAATAATGGTGAAAAAAATGGCAATATTCCATTTCAAACAACCCTCCCAGCCACAATTTAAAAGGTACTCGAATAAATTTATACCAAGTATTATTACAATATCGCTATTCTACTAAATTATCGCTAAAATTCGACATTGTATTTTATGTTAAACGCGTCCAATTGGTGAATGATTGATTTTTTTTTATTGTTGCAAGCTATACATATAGGTTTTAACGGAAATTTGTCAACTGAGACTAATGCCAAATAGATATTGTCTAAATGGAAATTTTGCATTATATTCCATCAGTTACGGATTTCAATTTAATCCATGGGATCTTATCGAACATATTTGGTCAGTTTTTGGGGATTATTGATGTTGACGCCAAAATACATTTAATGAAATGAAAACTGGTATAAGGACGACCCAAAAATGTAAAACATTTCATTTGCGCAATTTGTTATAATCTTTTAATTTATTAAATATAATCATTGTTAAATCAACATTAAATCGAGAATATAAGCCTCTTTTTGGACATAAATAGGTCAACAGTAATATTTGTCAAATTAATATCAAATGATTTACTATACTTACTAAATATAACGCTGCACAGCTTGAATTTGTTCTTCTTCATATTTTTTTGGTAGTCACAATCATTTATTCACAGACAATATAAGCAGGACAACTAATTCTTTTACAAACAAAAAATACTCTAAGAAGATTAATAAAGTTAGATTTATTTTCCATTTAATAGCATTTTATTTTATTTATATTTATAACAAATTAACTTTTTATAAAAAAAAAATATAATTTTGTTCGTTGGAACGAAAACGTTTTATTCAATATAATTTTTATTATAAATGAGTAAATATTTAATAAAAATATATAATACACTGTTTTATTCCAATTTCAGTCACGTTTTTTATTGTTTTATCATTATAGAGAAAAAAGAACTTGTTTATCGAATATAACTGGTTTATGTAGGTTTTGTATTGACTTTTTTTTCATATCGTAAAATTTCACCGTTTCCGTGTTATCTTCTCCTTCTATCATTGTCTATCCAACAAAATAGCTTTGCATTTTCATTGATTACAGCATAAATTACCCCAAACAAGGATTACTTCAGCTTTTAATAATGCTTTGGTGTATCTTTTTAAGGCAACAATAAATGATCGTCTTTATAAATAAACTTACATTTTCTTGTAGAAAACAACATAATCCTTACAACTTGGCTCCAAGTGTTTTTGATCTTATTTTAAGCAGGTGGTTAATATAAATCACGGCTTTAATTGAAAAATAGGGAAAATGAAACCACTCTTATCCACATTAAACCCAATCGTTGTGACAGAAATACTCGTAAGTGAAGATGTCGAATAAAAAGGATCCCATGAGAATATCTTCGAATGCTCTTTCAATGTGACGTGCCTTTATAATTACTGAAATACATACAGAGATAAGATAGGCCCTTGAGGCAGATTTTCTTCAAAAGAATTATTTATATAAAGTGTTTTACAAACATTTTCAAAACAAATGTTCAAATTGCTGTGAGATATTTCAATACAACTTCAACATTTTCTATATTTATATATTTTTTGAATAAATTGCATGTTTTTCCAGTTTGTTTTTTTTTTCTTTCACAACAGACACATTTATTCCGGATATTATCCAAAATTGATGTACCAGGTGTACGAGATATTGCATCTGGGATGTAGAATATAAATCTTTCATTAACATTGTACGAGTACCTAATCCGAAACTGTAAAAATAATGATCACGTAACCGCCTGAGAATCGTAATATTTTGCTGACAAAAATATGAATGCCCCACAAAATATGATACATCTAAAATATACTAATTTATCAAAGCCACAGTTTTATAGCAAAGGCAGATGATGAACTGTTTTTACATTTTTTAATAATAAAATTACATTGCCCTTTTATGTTTACTTATACACAGTGTAGGTATAATAATTAACTACAAAATTCTCTATAGGTAGTTACAAAACAATTTTTTTGATTTGCATGTCTGCTAATATTTAAAAAAAAATGCTAATTAATTGTGTTTGTACAATTCGTAAATTGATAAAAAGCCTTTTTCGTCCTCAGAAAGTCATTCTCATTATAATAATGAAAAGTAAATGTTTTTTTGTCACCACTTATTACTTTGGTACAACAAAAACTCATTTTCCACTTTTAACAATTAAGTAATTGTTACCAGTTTAGGGACATTATTACATTGAGTGGTTATTTTAAAACCTCAACAAAAGGACGTTTTTGTACTCAAACATTATAAATCGATTTGGGCTACAAATTAAAGTAAATGGTTATTATTTACAACTATTATTATATGTAGTTATTTTCATATAAACAGTATAATTTGTTTGTTGAATGACAATTTGGAATTTAATTTCAGGTAAATCATGATACATATATTTTTTTCCAGACTGAATATTTACCTGTAGAAATGTTTTTTTGTCAACATTTGTACATACTTGAGATACTTTGGACAAGACCCAAATATGTGATTAATATATTAAAATGTTTTTGGGTTTGTTGGTAAAACAAGATTTTTGTCTGGCAAGTTTAAATTTTTTTTTTCTTCTTTTCAACTAAAAGTCAACGAAGAATATGAAAAACTTTGCTCCACTTACAAGCCGTATATAAAACTCTTAAAAATTGCTTAAAATGTGTATACAACATGTTTTAATAAATTCAATAATTTATTTTATAGATTATATGACTAATATTCAAAAAATTGACAATCTATCCTCTATAACCGTTTAAGCTTTTTTAAGCTTTTCAATATTTGATATCATATTGTGAAATTGAAAAATGCAATTTGAATATAAAGTTTTCAATAGATTCAATGAATTTGAAAGTTTTTTTATTATAATACAAAAACCGTTTCATTTTATTCACATACGTACAGATCTCATTAGATTTTAATCGTTATAGATTATTTGCTGAGTTTAAGGATTAGTGGAAATTTAATACGACTTTGTGAATTTAATGGACAGACAACAGACATAAAATTGATTCTACAATTAAAATTTTCAACTACGTACAATATCTCTCGACGTACATATATTACCTTATAATATAGTGAAACGTTTTAGCAATATAATAGCTTAAACCCAACTCCTTTAAAATGTCAATATTAATTTGGGTACAAATATGTCAATACTAAATTAACAACTATAAATTTGTCTGACTAATAAGTCTTGCAGAGTTTGGTGTACAGTTATTCAATTGGATTATTAAAATGTCTTTTAAAAGCACATTCGTCTTAATTCGATGAAATATTGCACGAACACAATTTCATGTTGGTCTACTACTGTGTTGGGCCCAAATTTTATCTTAATTCGTGTACATTCAATGAAAATACGCAATACCAGCTTATAAAGTTCCAGTTTCATTCTGTAATTATGACTAAAACTTTATAACAATAAACCAGTCCTATCCGTAGGGTATCTTTACTGTATAATTTTCAATACGAGTAATACGAAAAGTGTTTGAATTCGTTGAAATGAAAACTACATATTAATAATACAATAGTCAATTGAAAAATGGATTCGAATCTATCAATTTACGTTTACATGAAGGCGTGTTTCATATATTATGGCATTATACATTTATTTAAAAGTGACGTTGATTTAATTTAGAATGTATTCATAAAAGGGACTAAAGGTTATCTATTATATTCATCAGTTTCTTTTCAACAGTAATGAAGTATGTATATAGATATTGAGAAAACAAATGGTGTTATCGAACTTTCAGTTGGAAAAATTCGGAATAAAATAATTTCAGGTTTATTATAATACAAGAGTGATTTTAGACTTGTAGACATATACATACGTAAGTATACACTTAACTTAATGAACTCCAAACTAATTTATCTCGTACTTTGCTGGTACCAACGACCATCATATATTCAGACCCGCAATGATTGAGTTTCTGAAGCATCCAACTAATATAGTTTTAAAGAGTTCGATAGATGGCGGATAGATCGCGGTTCAAGATTAAATTGAATATGCGGAACCAAATTGTTAGAAAACTGTTTTTAATATTTTTGCTTATAGTTAGTTCAGGAGACTCGGAGATCTCGCTCATATATAGAGATAGAAACAATTATCTTTGTGTGGCTCACTTGCCGCTTATTGAAAGGGATTTTTTTGTTAACGCACAAAAACTTTTACGACCATATATTAGATGTATATTGTATCCGATTGAAATGAAAGATAAATTTCGTCTCATTTACAGATTTGTATACTAGAAATTTTGAATTATAACTAATAAACAAAATTAATAACAAAAATTATAATTTTTATAAAATTTTATTGGTATTTTATTAACATAATTGCATAATAATAATGTAAAAAAATTTCTATTGTATATGTATATCGCAAATGTTAAATTTGTAACCAATATATAAACAATATATAAATAAGCAAAGGAATTGTTATTCTCACAAAAAAATTTAACGACATATGTATTAGATGTTTGTATATTGTATCCGATTGAAATGAAAGACACATTTCGTCTCATTTTCAGATTTGTATACTAGAAATTATTCATACAATCGTTCATAAATTCGGTTTAAACAAAATTAAATACCTTTCTGGT
>SSSI01007225.1:0-15705 GCA_004796505.1 Oryzaephilus surinamensis | reverse complement strand
ATAACTTAATAATAATGATAATTGTATAATATTTGTAATTAATATTACATTCTGTATATGAACTATACAAACAAATATTACATTTCCTTTATCATAAGCATATTCATGTACAAATACACAATAATTATTGATCTACAGTACATTTTCACTTAACATTAACAATTAGTTACCTGGCAAACTGTAGTCTTCTTTCCGAAAATGCTTAGAACACACCAACAGTGTCTTGTCCTCATCTTTTACTTTCAAAATGCGTAGCCATTGAGCACGTTTATTAACATGTTCACAATTACCGAATAAATTTTCCCGTTTAACAGTTTCAACACTATTTCGAGCTGGCACAACGTGAAAGCTTATATTGTCAGTTTTTTTCCTAACTGATGGACAATTCGGAACGCAACACCGTCCACCGCCACTTGCTTTTCGATATCCGGCTGTAAATTCCATTTTATTTACTGTGGGGATTCAAAACAGCAATGTTTTTACGTTACTTTGAGTAAGGTTATGATTCCTAAATGTCGCAGATAGCGGCCATGTTGTATAGTACTCAGAACGACCGCCAGTGTCGCATGCTAATTTGTGAGTCTCAATTACACGGTATTCATAACATACATATAATCTTTATTACCCAGGTGAATAATTTTCATTAAAATATAAATTTGTCTGGAAAATTTTTCAAATGTTTCACCTTTGCGAGCGTAAAAATTTTAAATGCGAATTCTTCGTATTCGCAAAACTTTCTCAACTTCTGCTTTTGAAAGTTTTGTACTTGGTGTGTGTCTGAAGTACATACTTTTATAATAATCTACAAACAAAATGCCATTCAAGGGCACATTCATTCAACTTTGCCAATTTTACTCATTGATATCCAGACCAGTTGTTAAGACCGGCATTACTATTTGGTATAATATAGTGTGTTACGGGGTCTGGTCTAGTTGTTTTAAACTTTCTAAGCAAAACCTTCAAACAATTTATTATATTGAACATGGCTGCATAAAATGAACGAGTTAAACAGAGAGCGAAAAGGGTTGATTTCATATAAGGGTGAGTTTAGAAAGTTGTTCGCCTAGTCTATCGATAAATGTGTATTGTTCGGTTGCTGAAATTGCAAACAAGTCTCTCCTTTGCCACTAAATGATTGATGATTTACTATTTTGCTGCTGTAGATAGCACCTAATCTTGATGAACAATAGACTCTAGATGAGTGGACCGGATTTGTTTGTTAATTGCAGAGATAAAGACGGTTCTAGTACTATGTAAAATCATTATAATATATATAGACAAGTTACAAAGCGTTTTTCATTGTGTTTAGGTTTTGTTAAAAAAAAGAAGATCAAAAGTGTTACCATTATACCAGTTAACAACTAAAAATTCTTGTCTACCAGCCGAATTTACTTTTTATAATAGTTTACAGAAATGTTTTCAAGATGATTATGTTTTTTTTTGGAGGGACGGATTCTTCGTCAGAATCAAATTGTTACCACCTGCCTGGTAGAATATAATGGCAAGTCACACCACCTGGCGTTTTCTAGCATTTTACCCTCAAATTCGTTGGTTCAGTCAATGTTATACGCTTTTCTAGCAACTATATATATAGGTATATGTATATACATATGCGGGGGTTCATGCCGTTATTTAACTTTAATAAGTAATTTTGTGCGAGTTTTGGGAAAGGTTAAAATGCTAACGCTAACAAAATGATCAATTTTATGCTGTTTCATTTTGTTTTACATTGTATATGCTGGGGTTCAATGGAGATGAGATGAAAACATTTACCAGAAAAACATATGTACATGGTTGATTAAAAGAGGGGCCCGTTTCTCACTACTATGTAATTATCGTTTCCACTACCTTTGCAATTAACATTTATATACGGAAATGGTTGTGGATGATTTCATTTTAACAAATTACAGTTTACAATAATCACAGTGAGTCAATTATGTTAAAAATTTTGAAATAAATCAAAAATTCATTATAATACTAGTAAATAGGTATCGTTTGTCTTCTGTATACTTGCCGCTTTGATTGTAAATGTTCCAATTATGAATAGTAATCAAGACATCATTTATATACGGAAATGGTTATGTATGATTTCATCCTAACAAATTATAATTTAAAATAATCACACAAAGTCAAGTAATTAGATCAGTTCTGAACTAATGTGATGTATTAGATAATATTTATTACCCCAAAATATTTTCTGCAACATTTTGCCTATTCATCTATTGGTTCGTATAGAAAATACTAAATCATGTTTAATGTTCAAGAGGTAAGTATATACCGGACAAAGTATAGTTGTAATGAAATGTAGAATATTCCGATACATACAGCTTCATAAAGCAAATAATAATTACATAGAATATTTATATATTGTGATCTGTTTTATTCAAGACACCTACCGTAAATCGTTTGTGTATTCAGCCTATGGCATATTATTTATTAATAATAAATACAGGGCCCCAGCAAGATTAAGAACAATAAGTTGTTAGGCATTTATAATAAGTTGGGGGCCTGCGGGTCAGTGAGAAAATAAAATAAATGCGAATAACATCTTGGTAGTATCAGGGTGTGATCAACATTCTATACAAAAGAGAAATAGCACCTTATATACAAAACACAAACAGCAAAAGTCGATGTAATATGAATGAGAGAGGTTTCCTGTGGGTGGCCACTGCCGGCCAACAACAATCCAAAACCACCTTACCTCTTCCATCTGAGTAGGAGAGCACCATCATCATCATCTCGTCATAATCTTATGGCTTTCACTTTCTACGTCACACCCACATCGGCAAAAACAATTCACATATACATATATTACATAAAATATATTTTTGCACATACCATGAGAGGAAAATGCATTTTGCATTATAATAAATCTAGTTTTATTAATGCTGAAGCACTCTTTAACGTCACACCTTTCAAATTGTGATTTATGTGTATATATAGGTATGCGTGTATTTGTGTAGAAGAAAAACAACGAACGCAATATGGCCGGAAAAAAAAGAACTGTTCACCTCATATAAGCATTTTATACACACTCTCTCTCAGTGCGTCTCTCTGATGGTTTATTCAACTTACCAATCGTAAATCTCAATATACACAGACAAAGAAACACCAGTGCTTTTACACTGTGGAATTAATATATATGGGTGTATTACAATGGGCATGATTTTTGTGTGGCACAAGTTAAATGCTGAGTTGCTCTCTACCCTGTCATGTTTGTTTGCTATGACTTTATGCTTGCAGCAAACTGTGTGTTTGCAATATTTGCATATATACACCAACTACATAAATTAACAGCAAACATAATTTGCTTGGCTGTATCTTCTTTGAGTTTTATGGGTTTCACGAAAATTAAATATATATATATGTATAATTTATTTGTACATGTACTCGTATGTACGAGTATGGGAGTGTCTTTTGACATGAGAAAAAAATTTAATTTACACTTTATTATTTTTTTTTTTTTTTCGTTTCTTATAGTCAAAATTAACAAAGTCAAGTTATAACTTTTATATGACCGTATGATCTTATATGCCAGTTTATATTTTTTTACAACAAGTTGTATATATAGTTAGATACTATCTACAATAAAACTTGTGTCTGTCATATACACGGGCAGAATAAATTTTCTTTACAAAATTAAAAGTAATTCTTATACAATCACAATAGTTAATTAAAAACAGACTGTAAATTGTATGATGTATGTGGGTGTAATATTTTATCTATTTAGAAATGCATAAATACGTATGTATATATGCGAATTCAACTAACTACTACCCACAATATTAATACGGAAGAAGAGTTATTATAATGAGATTCTTCTGGCTGAAACGTGTTATTGTGTTTAAATTTTGAAAATTTGCTAGGAAATATTTATAATGGAATATATTGGCAAGAATACCGTTCCATTTATCATGTTTGTACGCCTTAATCGTGTTTGTGATTTAGGAACTAATTTTCTTGTGTATTTACATATGAACATGCTTTAATTGTTCTGATGATTAAGAATTAAAATATATTTGAAATAAGTTTGTGATTTGAACTGATATTTTACGTTTAAATTTTCATATAGTTAAAGTAAATGTTTAAGTTTAAGGTTGTAAATTTAAATAGACTAAACCTAGTTTAGGGTCGTTTAATCTTGTCCGCTTCTGAATTACACCCTGGGGCGCGCAATAAGCAAATTATTTGTTGTTGGACATAGATTTATCCGGTGATACACGGTTGTTGATCAACAAGTACACAAAATCTCTTGTATATATATGTATATACAGTTTAATCTCATACTGATTTACAAGATGTTATATATTTATCTTGAAATAAATTTTGCTCAAGTAGACTTGATCGGAATTGAGTTTTTAATCGTACGAATCGAAAATATTTAAGAGTATCCATTTTGATTTGAATTCTTCAGGGTAAACTTGGTAAAAAATTGTTGAATGACTCCAAAATAAGTTTTGAATACAAAAGTTTAACTTTTTCAAACAATTTTAATGTGTCAGTTAAAGTTTACCCTATATTCGAAACGGCCGTATATTAGCCGTAATTGAATTAAGGTAAAAGCACTTATTTATTTCTTTTCTGGAAAAAATTTTAATGAGTTTCACTATGACGTTATAAGGATATAATGAAAGAAGTAATAAATTTTTGTAAAAAATGTTTTTACTAAAACACGAAAGAATACTTGAAGTTAATTTAAATAAAATTTCAAGTACTTTTAGTTAAAAAAAAATGCAAAACATACAATATAGGTATTACATCATTAGTTGTCGTAGATGTTTTATAAAACAATAGACTATTTACCATTTACCTTTACTGTTACCGAACATAATAGTACAAGAAAACAATGACATAAAAACAGTATTACATTGTGTAAATTTGTACAATTTTTAGTCCCCACTAGTTCTACAATAATGCGAGTGGTCTTATAAATGCATTTCAGGGGATGTAAACAAATGAGATTTGTTTAATATTGTTTACATAAAGGCTAAAACTGACCTTTTCATTTAGAATGTTGAATTTTCGACTATATAAATATATATGTATATTTCCGTGACCAACTGTTATTTATAATAGATTCATCAATATAGACTTCGTGCATAGATTTACGCGCCCTCTACATTAACAAAACTTGAAATTTTTTTACCAAATTTTGTATTTGGAGAGTTATTAATATTTGAATTCGTTGTTACAAATT
Organism: Oryzaephilus surinamensis; assembly: GCA_004796505.1. Taxonomy (NCBI): domain Eukaryota; kingdom Metazoa; phylum Arthropoda; class Insecta; order Coleoptera; family Silvanidae; genus Oryzaephilus; species Oryzaephilus surinamensis. The sequence continues at coordinate 10,508 of SSSI01007225.1, read as the reverse complement.
AAACAAATATTTCTTTATTCAATGAAAAATACAAATTTTAGACATTATTGTTTTAACAAAATCCTCAAGTAGTTTTTTTATTCACCATTGGGGGCGCTTCGATAGTTTCGCAATTTCCCACCAAGACGACGCACGTGGTCTGTAAAACACAATAGACTAAATAAAAAACGAACATTAGATTTTTGCAATTTTTTGTAGAATAGAATAGAATTCTACGTCATTCGAAATGCATTTGACCAAAATATAACATTTATATGAGACAATTCGAAATAATACATTAAAATAGTTCATTGAAACAATGAAATGAGTCTTTTTGTTGTTATTTTGTATAATATAATTATTCAATGGCCGACTGTTTCTTTGTTATACATATATGTATCGTTTTACGTGTGGTCAGAATAACTCGTCCTGATAAAATCATGCTACATGGCTGAAAAAAAAAGGAAAATTATGCGTAATAGGATAGCTTTTTCGTGTATTATAAATGAATGTAATGTGTGTTTAGGGAGACCACAGTCGTGTACATCATAAAAATTACATTGAATTCTTTTATTTAAATATAATGATGTGTCAACCATTTGGATACAAGTAATTTGTCATTTAAATTGTTTATATATACACTATAAATATTCTGCATTAATTATTTACCCGACATCTTTAATGTGGGTATGTAGAGTTCCTTCTTGATAATATATGTGACATTCTTTAAACCTGATTTATCATTTATTTTAATCTAGAAAAAAAAATCATTTTATATAATATACAGTGCAATAAATGCAAAACCCTTTGAGAAAAATTCATATTAAAATCTAGATAAATTCTTGAACGTTTTTCCAAAAGTTTTGAGATAATAATTTTTATGTCAGAAATAGTTTGTTCTTAAACCACACACACAAAACTTAACAATACATATATATTAATATGTGTTTGTGTGGAGAACCCATTATAGGTGGGTTTTAAGGCCATTACAAAAGCCTTCGTGATGGAAAGCGGCCACGAAATTGGGGTATAGCCCTTCAAGAGAGTGTACAATCTTTATTACACTGGCCTCATAGCACATTATGGCTTATTAGACCAGTGCGAACGGGCTCTTGTATAGCCACACCTAAATTACAGCACTACAATGTCTTGTAAATCTCCAGGTGGTTCTTTGTATGTTGGTATGTGTGTGTTAAAATGATCTAGTGAGCGTAGGATGGTAGCTTTGAAGAGGAAAATATAGAACTGAACCATGCTGGGAATTACTTTATACCAACCATATATGTTAATATATTGTTGATTATTTGACCTGCTTCTTGTAAATACACCGCCATAATGTAATGGTCATATTATAACAGTTTCAGGTTTTTTTTTTACGAAATTCTACAAACTGTAGCCAACTTATTATACCTACATTTTATTTTTTCGCGTTAAGAATGAAATGAAAATAATCAGTCAGCATACAAAAAACTGGTATATAATAATATTGAAAACAAATTTAAATTGAACACACTGTGCATGTATACATATTTAGAATAAGATTTTTTGAAATATAATCAGCGACCACAGCAGGTGCTCGTTGTACAATAACGAAAATTCTCTTCTCATTATCTTCACGATGTTTCATATAATAATAATATAAAACTGGAATGACCCATGTTCAAGGCTATACAAGAATACATATGTTTAAACTTTTTTTTGCATTCCCATCAGCGAATTATATTTTAAGTTTGAATCACGCAATCTAATCTTGATTAAGTAATTTATCTGTTTTAAGTTTGACAATATTTTAATTTATGTTTGTTTAGAAAAATTTTAAAGTTTGAATGGTCATTAAGAATTTTTTTAACAGTTGGGGGGCCGTCTTGACACATTTAAATAAATAACAGAAACTCTGATGTCTTTGTGTTAGCAAATTATTAAATTTTATATTAGAGTTTCTAAAATATAAGAGTTCCTCTGGTGCAATAAAAGTTATAAGTTATTTATGACCTTTAAACTAATAGACAAATGTAAATACTAAGAAGGCAGATGTTAAACAAGTTTAAAGGATATTCAATTCGTCTAAGAAACTTAGTTTGTCGAAAGAATTCATAATTTACTACCTCAGAGGCACGCTTATATTTTACAAACTATAAATATTAATTTTCTAATGAGTAATGAAAAACTGCAGTTCTATGAAAACCGGAAATGATCTTGTACAGAGTGAAGATATTTAAGCGTACTTACATTTGTAAAATGAAAGTGCTCAAAATAATTAGACATGTTTAATATTAAATGAATGGAGCATTTTATTATAATGTTTACTTGTTGGAATCGTGTTCAAAGTGAAATGTCTAAAGAGGTATATAATAATAAAACACATGTCAATTGTATGACGATCACGAGAGTTGTAATAATGAACTATTCTTCGAACCAAATTACAATGATCTCACGTTGTGGCATAGGAGTGGTCGGTTAAGATATCTTCATTGTGGAGGTCGCTGCCGGCTGCTCACGGGAGGTCCATGATATTGGCAGTTGATGGATGCTGTTACATTGACTTTTTCACAATACGTTCTTATGTTTAATAATTTACACGAAAACATCACTGTTAAAATAATATTCCCGTTTTCGAAAAATTCTGTTTATAGTGCAAATCTCCGGAAAATATAATTTTATGCTATTATTATTATAACGTTTTTAAGTAAACACTAATAACTTGACAAATATTAAATTTTCATTTCCTCAATATGGATGAATATTTTCCATCTCTTTTCTGCATATTTACATTCATATGTGTAAATATTCTCTAACATCCATTTAGGTTTTCGTAATTAAATTATACTGATTCGGATAGAAATTAAAAAAGGCCCAGAATGTTTGCCAATAATAATCAAACATTTCAATTCATTTTTAATCCGAAAATTATCTGTAATTTTATAAGGTAATTTTTTTTATGTAAAAACCTATAAACCCTTAAAAAATAAAACAAAAGGAAAAAATTATATGTATATGCGAAAACACTAAATCCTTAGATTTGCGTGTAAACATTTTGTGAACAGTGTTATGATGTTTATTTTAAAAGTGAATTATCGCCATTATAAAACATTTTCCGTATTTTCCTTTTAGCTTGCTGATTTAATAACACAATAAATAAAATGAAGGAAAATGTACCATTAGTAGTTTCACTTAATATATATCGATGTATAATTTCCAAACATTTACTAACAAATACGAGCACATTACATGCGAAATTTATTAATTGTATATTTTACATAAAATAATTTTAGCAATATATCTAACTACTTATTAAGTAATTTGAACATGATTGCGTTTAAGTTGTGTTTAAGTTATATGGAAATAATTTACTTATCGAAACAATCGTTTTATAGTTGTAGTAAAACATTTTGCGTGTGTATGTTTTGTATTTTTGGGTTTGCCTTCATTGTTTTTATGATTAACTGTGTGGTGATAGGCAGTGATGGTAGAAATGGTCTTATGGCGTGCCTATACCATACACATGCGTAAGCACCCACAACGAAAATTCAACAAAATTTCCTTATAATATAAATTTTTTGCGTTTTGTTTAGTATTAGGGCCCTTCACGGGCTTGTATGTATAAACTACATTTAGACACGGTATTCTAAATTGTAATTTATGTTAGTCTATATGTTGGTTGCTCCTTTTTTTACATATATAGTCATATATAATAAAGAAAATGGTATAATTTAAACGTTTTATCAAAATTTACACCTGACGCAAAATGTGAATAATTCTAAACTTTTACCACAATAATAATAATAATTACATTTGCGTGTATATTATTATATGAGGAAACATATGATTGTACAAATAAAATGGAAAAGGGCTAAGAGGTGGCTAATTTACGAAATATTTACTTAATATTATACCCGTTTTTATTCATGTTAAAATTTATAACGACATTTTTTAAGTAATTTATATTTTAAGTCAATTAGTGTACAATATAGATTAGAATTTAAAAGTTTGGGGAACACAATTGCCACTTATTAAAATGTTGGCCAATTTTGTGTGAATTTATATACGTATTAAGATATGTTATGTAGAAAATTTTGGAACATTTAGCCTCTCTTGATCAGATTTGATGTGGTATTATTAAACCTGTTATACATGTTCATTAGCTATCGAGGCGTAAAAACTTGAATCACCTAAACACGATTAATTAAGACTTAAATGTAAGTCGACTATAGCCGATAAATTTTCAAATTAATTTGTCGCTTCATAATAAATTTAAATTTTATAGCATTTTATACACACAGGCCATATCAATATAAGAATATTCATTAAAAACAGTTCGTTATCGCGATACGCAATATTTATTAAGCTTCAATAAATTATATTATACGAAAAACATTTTAAATCATGTTTTATATAACATTTTTCTCATTTCTCTCTATATTATGTGTTGTTCATAAGTTATTTTTTTCTTATTTTTGCACCGTTTAGCATCCAATAATTTTGCATAAGTAGCCAGCCTATTTGCATATCAATTTTCTTATGAAATTAATGTCTCCTTCAACCCACTACAAAACACGTTTCATTAATTTATTGAACGTATTTGATTAAAATTCTTAATTAAGGAACAACGGTATTTCAGTCTTGTTCTCTTAATTTAATTTTAATTCTATTTGAACTTGACTCTCTGGTTTATATCGCTCATTAATGCAGGAAGTATAAAATATTAAATTAAAATGTATTATTAACTCGTTTCTTTCATACAAAAGAAATGATTTATATCTAATATTATCACAATAATAATTACATACATATACATATTTATGGTTTATTTATAGTGAAACTTGAAAATTTTTCAAATTTATATGTACCTACATATATTCTTTGTTACTAGAAATACTCTTATATTTTATTCCAACGAAATCTTAACATTCGTTAAAATTTTCTGCGTTCGCTTTTTATATTTCTACAAAGAAAATTTTCTACTAATGAAGACAAACTGCCTGAACAAGAAGTACTGTTATTACGCACTATAAAAACGTTGTTTTTGTTTTATGAAGGCCTATTCCCTTTCGACATTAAAATGCAGCAAGGAAGAACATAATGAACCAAATAACTTGAATAAGTAATGAAGACTATCGCATGTCAATTTTTCGCCCCTAATATAAAACACAACAAATTTTGGTTTAGTGATACTTGTGTGTTTGCATAGTGGAGGGTGCGTCTTTGATACCAATAGGTTTACAAAAACAATACATTTATTTCTACTTAATAGTACAAATAAATCCAAAAGAACTTTTTACTTTTTATATAGTTATAATCAATTTTCTAGCAAATCTTTGAAAAGTATGGTCAACTTTATTGATTAAAAAAAAAACAGACAAACTAATTAATTCTTTCTTATTTGTGCTTTTTAATTGCTATTTAACACGAAATGGCTGTGAGTCATATACAAGTATGAAATCATTCCTGATTTTATATTTAATATAACAACTAAATTACCTATAAAATGTTTCTAGAGAATAGCTTTAAATTTATTTGCAAATGCATTTACGTAGATATATATAGTGTTTTGATGTTTTGAATCTGTAACACTTGAAAAGATCAATATTGCTTGAACAGTATATATTTTATAGTGACCAAAACGTAAAAGTTGCTGTAACATTGCAATCTCTCATGAAATTGCATTAGAAGTTGCCATGCCAGTAAATCTCAAGTTTAGGACACTGATGGGGTAACCTATACGCTATAGCATTATTATTTTCTTTTTCACCTCTTTTTTCCCCTACTGCCCTTAATAGTAGTAGCAGCACGCTGCCTGTTTATTTCCAGTACATTTATAAAAGTTTTATTTCTTGAAAATTGTTTCTTCTGTTATATGGTGACCACAAACAGTTTCTGAAAACTGTCCAAATAAATAAAGAATTCCATAATATTTATTGGAAGCATTCTCCAAGATAAATGACTTCTTCTTGTAACGCTACAAAGATATGGTTGTGGTTTTGTAAACGTTGGAAGTCAGTCCAAAGGGACGCGTTTCAAAAATTTTAACAAAACTTTTGTCACAAAATTTTTTTCCACTTACAATTTTCCATTCCACTATTAAGTATACTTGGATGCAACAACGATTGTATAGGGAATAACAAATGAAATTTACAATTCCCCAAAATAGCATTTAACATTTGTTTAAGTAGAATTAAACTATATCAGCTTGCGTATAATAGCTACCAATTAAGAAAACATTTACTAACGCATTTATTATCATGTCGGTGTTAATGTTGTGCCAACACATTCATTTTATCTCCCTTTTGGCCTAAAGCGCTTTTGTGTTTTCAAGTAATTCTAAATATTTATATAAACCATTCTAACTGTGAAACACACGAAATTGTTACTATTATATAATTGTCTTTAAAAACGAAAAAGTTTCTATAAATCACTAAATATTTTGTTTTGTTTCAGGTAAACGATGAATTCTTTTCAAACAATATTACTTTGTCAACATTTTGGTAAGCCTAATCCATTTTTAAAACGAATGGCGCCTTAACACTGCATCCGCATTTTGTTTGTCTCAAAACCAGCATAGTTTTTTCCGTGGACATTAAAGTTAATTACTATGTAATCCCAGGCCAGTTTCGACCGCGTCGATTTATTACCGCAACGGTCGTCATCAGGTACGAATGTTTCATAGCAGAAGATATTAATTTTACAAACGACATCAGGTACTGACGGGGAAATTTAATGACTAAATTCTGCTATACCACTATATATATGTATGTTTATATATACGAATGTTGCGTATATAGAGGACATATTTAACGTTCAACTCTGTGATGGGGTTGCGGTGGTGTGCAGAACTGCGGTAGCCATCTGTCACAGAATTGTGGCACTGTTTGATGTATGCACATATACAGCCTCCAATGTCTCATTCGTAAATGTACTATTTTGCTTTTGGGATAGCTGTGTGTATGTACAAGTCCAGATTTTGAATAAATTTTCGTGAATGAATTATTGCCAATATGTATATTGCATCTTTTAGTTTTGTAGGAGGGTAGATTTGTTTTGCTGACTCTTTGCGTGTATATAGTAGTAGTTCCCCTTCTGCACGAAATTTGCATTAATATTTTTTATACCTTGGTATTATAAAAACTTCAAGAATATAACCTTGTGTTTAATAAAAACCTTCCTCTGCTGCTGCTGCTGGTAGTATGGGAATTTTTTTTCCAATGTTCACATGTGATGAAACCGTTTAGGCTTTAATGAATTCTTCCTAGACTAATGTGTAGCAAATGATCAAAAAGTGATTAGCTGTATACACATACGAAGGACTTTAACCGCCGTTGATTAATGCATACTCATCGATTTCAATGAGTTTTAAATTAAAAAAAAAATGCCGACTATCATCACAGAATTAATTTAAGTACGCTTTACGCCCCGTAATAACTTCTTTATTACTATGGAGAGATAAAAAAAATTGTCGGTATGCGTATTCTTCTTACTCATCAATTAAATTTTTATCAAAATAAATTTTATATTGTATATTTATTGAAGTAGTGATGTAATGCACAAGTGAATATGTACAAAGAAATATAGTTTTTGGTTGTTATCAGTCGGTGGTCCGACCATTGGGGAATTTTATAATTCAAAGAGGGTGGTTTTATATAACGAAAGAAGGGTTGACGGTGATCAACCCTGAAATGACTTTTACCATTTGGCGTCATAACAAAAGATAAATTACCGTCGAGTCAACGGTTTCGAATCGAAATTGGACACATTGTTTCGTAAATTTACTATCCTAAATGATTCAGGGCCGTATATATAAAGGCACTGTTGCCGTTTTCTACTTATTTATTATGCATATAAAGGTTGTGGCCATTTGGTTGTGCCATTGGAATAGATTTAGATATACGGACAGGTTTCAATCTTTAATGAATTTGTTGGGGGGGCTCGTCCAAAACAACTGAAAGATGAACATTTCGCTTCTGCGTCTGTACGAAGGTTGTTAGTTGTAATGTTTGGTAAGGGCTGATGAAATTAAGCTTGGGACTGGCAAGTCTTGACCGCTATAATGATGGTTGTGGTCAGTGTATAGTGGAGCCCCTGCAAATGCCTTATGATTTGAGGTAGTTTCCAAGAGAGAGAGATAGAGAAAACAGCAAAAAGGTACACCCATATTCGTTGAATATGATGTATCTGTGTACGTTTATCCCGTTCTCTGTTCTGTACAGCAAACTGAACATTTATGTTAGTAGACATGACCATTCATTTCGCTTAAGAACAGGAAACAAGATCTTGTATATCATGTTTAACTTATAATGTAAGCCAATGTAATCTCAAGGTATACAATTACAATAAGTGTTGTCTTCCAAGTATATTGAATATTATGTTTTCCAAATGAAAATCTTACTCTTCCACATAAACAAACATTTTTCTTAGATAAAAAGATCGACTTCGTCGTCTTTAATTTCTTGGAAGTGGAAAACGTATGAATTGCTTTTATTGTCGTAACGTTCTGACGTTCATTACATACACATATATACAAGTACACGACACACGAAATTACAAGCTAAACAGCAAAAGTAAATAGAAAAGTTTAATTTTAATTCTCGACGAAGAGAGACTACTGACATTTATTTGCTTTTAAACCGAACTAATTCCACTCATGCTCCTGTACATCGGTATATATCAAATATACACCTGGTGGTTCTGCTGATGATGGAAACGAATATAATACGGCATCCGGATTTGGACATTTTTCTCCACCATCCAATGCAATGTTATAATTGAAATTGTAATTGGTACTGCAGAACAAAGGATTAATTTACAATATAACTAAACCGAGAAAAATTGTTTGCAGTTCGATTGTTCATTTTGTTATTGGAATTTATAACCAGTTCTATATATTCCTCGTATAATATGTATATATCGTCACGAATTCGTGCAATTTTTGTCCTAGTTTATTGATGAATTTTCATTCTATAGCCTATAGTTTATCTCTGTATTTCCTATTTCCTCGTTATTAAATAATTATCGTAATAAACATAAAACAATTTCTTATACACAAGTTGTTTTCCTAGTATAATATATTATAACGTTTTTCTATTCTGTGCTACTCGCATATATATGTATGTGTTGTAAATTGAAGATGTAAATCCATCTACACCTTATCTGCGTAGCACAGTTGCACACTGCATCACATGAAGACTTACGATCGCGCCATCCGTCTCCATTCTTGTGGATTTGCGAAAGTTATATCACCAGTTAACATCTCAACTGTCGTCTATGTTATTTATTTCCATAAATACCAGTATAGATTTGCGGGTATGGTGCATGTTGCATTTATGTTGTTCCCCATTTTATACTCGTATCAACATTCCACATCTAAACAGATTAAATAAACTCTTTGCAGTTTATTTAAATAAACATTCAACTCTCAACATTTATACATATTGTTATTAAAATAAACAAGGAAAATTACGAAAAAAAAGAGTAAAAGAAATATTCGTGACATGAAATTCAAGATGTAAGTAGTTTGTTTACTACAAAATCACAACTACTGACTCCATGCCGAGGCATGTTTCAGTCTAAAATGTAACATTTTCTGCATCAGTCCTGTTGTTGTATTTGCTCTTTCTCATTTTGCCTACCTTGATGATGTGTGTGAAACTGCTTACAATGGAATGATTTGTTGGTTGGAGATTAGGATGTGCATACAATGCACATTCATGTCACAATGAGTGACGTGTGAGGGTTCCCAACATGCTGCTGCCTCCGACTAGACTATTCAATCAAAATGGAATGTTGGTACTTTCACCACCCGCTGTCGCAGTTTTTACATTGTCTCCACTAGCATATTTTTTTTGGTCTAGATAAGATAGCTGTTACATTTTTTACTTTCAGTTCGATGATTTTTTACAAAAAATCAACGCTTATCAAATTTCTATTTAAAGTTATTGTGTGCTTTTATGTATAATTGAGAATCCATTTTAAAGTTTTGTATATCTTTTCTTTTTGTTTTTAATAAGCTGTATGCTGGCGTCCGAAAGGCCAATAAAGCATTATTATTTAGTATACAGGGTGATTCAGAATAACGTTCCGAAACGTTAAGGATATATAGAAGACGTCAAAATAAGTCAAAAACCTTAATAAACATTTGGCGAAATCGGTACTCCTGAGGAATTGTTAACTGTCAAAATTTTTAACATAATTCTTCAGGGTTACCATTAGCCTTATCCAATATAAATTACATGCTAATTAACTCTTTAAACAAAAAGCTATCCTTTTTTAACAATTTTAAAATTATTTTAACGATTTATATTGAAAAAATATGTTAATAAAATTTTATAATCATAAGTGATTTTTCGTGAATTTTTGATCAAGTCTCATACATTATTTTGCTTTTTCTTATTTTACACGAAAATGGCTGGTCCAATCAAAAAAAATAAAGAGACAAAAAAGTTATATTATTAAATTTTCTATCAGAAAAAGCTTATTCTTAATGTACTTTAATAACCAAATAAAAAAGTTATGGCCATCAAGAGTTTTGGTCATCCCGA